>JXCR01145607.1:280750-305926 GCA_002079205.1 Phalaenopsis hybrid cultivar
GGGGGGGGGACTCTGCCATTTTCTTCTCTCATTTACTTCTTTAGTTTGTTGTACTTAGGTTGGTTTCCTCTTACTGTTGGAGGAATGATTGAAGTGGAGGAGTGCTTTGAAAATTTCTGTGAGGCTTTTCTTTGCTTCAGAGAGGTACTTTCTCCCCCCTCTGTGTCTGGTCTTTCTTCGGTTTTCTCTCTGTCGAGCCCCTTAGCTTAGTGTAGTGGACGATACAGCATGCTTGCGTGATATTACACTTATGTTTTTTTTGAAATACTTGGTACTCAATTATCTAGAAATGGAAATGTGAGCATGTTCTAGGAGTTAAACTTGATTACTTGCTTAAAGTGGTGAAGCTATGACATGTTTCTATTTATTGTAGCATATTTCTATTGGAAGCAATTAGGAGGGTTGAAACGTGGCTTTGAGACAATGTTAGCTCCTCTTGCAAGCATGATAGGATAAGTATCATGAAGCATTTCATTTATTCTTATCTAGCATGAGACATTAGAAGGTTTATTTGGTCTTTCACGCAAGTGGGGCTCAGTTTTAGCTCCTATGGTTGCCTCATTTGATCGAAATCTATATGTAGTATGAAAAGATTTATTTTGGAAGTCCCCGGAACTTATTTTGAAGGTTTGGTGTTTGATTTATCACTGCTCTTTCTTGTTCAAGTATTGGTTGAGGAAAAAGAATCTTTAGAGGCCTTGAAATGTTAACTTCAAGGATTATGCATGCTTCTCTACTTCACGTTATCCTTCTAATATGAAACACATGTTGAGATGGATTTGTTTTAGCCAACGAATGGCACGGTTTTTTTGCCTTTGTTGGGCTCGGTTTTTAGCCTCTATTGGGGCTCAGTTTTGGCTCCCTGTGGCTTTTCCTTACTCGAAATACATGTTATGAGAAAATTTATTTAATTTGGAAAACCCTGTAACTTGTTTTGATGGCTTTGTTTAGCTCCTCGTGAGGCATCTTTTTGCTCAAATATTTGTTGGAAACAGTTTCATGCTTGGAATAGTTAGATTGGTGGCCCAAATATGTTCTCTATGTTGTTGTTCTTATTAAAGATGTATATTGGCTCCATATCTTGATGTTTCAAAAACATGCGGGTTGTTCCTTGGCTTTGGATGACTCGGTTTTACCTTAAGATGGCTGGAGTTTTAATTTATGTTAAGGTTTGGGTTTTAATCTATGCTTGGACCCTGTTTTGGCCTTGAATGGCTCGGTTTCAGCTTTCCTTGGAGCTCGGATTTACTTGTTTTGGCTCTTACCCGAGAAGTAGTTTGGAGGGGCTTGATTTCGTTTGCTCTGGCCATTACTCGAGAGCTTGTTCAGAGCCTGTTTTGTGCCCTTTTTTTCTGCCCCTACCCGAGAGCTTATAGTGGAACTGGCCCGTGCCTTGCCCTGCCCGTGAGCTTTTTGGTGGGTTATTTGGAGTCGTTTGGCTCTTTCTTATTGTACTCAATTAGCTTATTATTTGTTGATGAATCAAGTTTGTCAACCCAAAAATTATAATCATTTTATTTATCCTCTTATGTATGTCGAGGGAGCATAGTAGGCACTGGTGGTTCTTTTGGTTGCCTCGGTCGTGAGCCTTAATAGCTTCCCCTTTCCTTTTTGGTTTCCTTAACCGTGAGCCTCAGTAGTTGCCTCCCTTGTGAGTTGCCTTGGCCGAGAGCCTTGCTGTTGTTCATCTCTTTGTATTGAGCTTGGTTGTGAGCATTTATGTGGTTTTAGCCAGATGTTTTTATGCTTATTTAACATATGAAGCTTTTGATTACATTTGGAATTGGATGACTTTGATGTTGCATTGATTTTGGAAGTATAAATGGTTGTCGTCCTCTGGTCACTTTCCTTTTGTTCAATTCATGGAATTTGGAGCATTTTAAGTCCTATTTGAGAGAACATTTGGTTGAATTAAAATGAGCCCATGGAAGATATTTTTGAAGGATTGACACCGATGTAGAGGAGGTCATTTGTGGGTGATCGTCGTGTCGGTTTAGGCCCGTTTCGACTCGTTCGAAACAGGATTCGGAATGGACACCCTCCTTAGGTTGATCCAATTCTAATAGAGCGAGAAAATGAGATCCTTCTGAATTAATTCAAGGACGTCCTACCTTCTCAGATGTTTTCGTTATAAGTTTTGAGGGTCGATTCATCCTCCGTCTTTTCGGTGTTTTAGGTGGATCGGTGTCTCCTTTCTCTCACCCCACTTTTGTTTTTTTTTCCTTGCTTCTTGGTTCGATTTTTTATGTTTATATTTTATGCATAAGTGTCCACATAAAGCCTTTTGCTATACATGAAACCATCAAGCAAGGTCGCAAGTAGGTCGGTTTTGTTTTGGGGCTTAGGGCGGTGATGATAAAGACACACCGGAGATAAAGCAGAATGATATGTCATCCTACGACATCGGGATCTGATTCAGGAACCCATCAGGATCCGATTCAGGAACAGAGCAGAATGATATGTCATCCTACGACATCGGGATCTGATTCAGGAACCCATCAGGATCCGATTCAGAAACCCGGTGAGCTGTAGGATGACAGTATCATTCACCGACGCAAAACTAGCGGGAATTGACCCGAACCTTCTTAAATTGTTGGTAGTCTTATGCCCGACAGCGCGATCGACTCGTGGACAACTACTTTTTCAAAATTGATAAAAACAAATTTGATAAGAACAAATACACATTTTTCTAAAATAAAAATACATTTTTCGCTACAAACAAAATTGATACAGCCCACTTTTTGCATGTTTGAAACCTATGTGCATGCTGAAAATATAAATTTTAAATACATTTTAAATATCTGTTGTCCACCTGTTGATCACCTGTTTAGGCTAAGAAGTATCCTCACGAGTTAGGTTCGATAGGGCACCCTTCTAGTTGAGTGGCGAACTTTATACATCCGGGTGACTGAGTAGCCTTCGACGATCCTCGAGTACTAATCTATAGTTGAGTCTAGCCTCGACCCGAGTGTTTGCGGTCCCTCTCTTTTCGGACTTTTTCATATGTTTTTCTTGGAATTTTTGGACAAAGCACTCGTGGTCCCTTTTCGGGATTTTCCCATGTTTTCTACGATTTTAATCTATTTGTCAATTCGTCAATTTCCTCGCATTTCTCTTGTCGTGAGTCTTTTGACAATCTTTCTCGAGATTTCTGGACGATGTTTCTTTGTTTTCGTTTATATAAAGCATTTCAATCTGTTTCCTCAAGTTTTGTTGTTTGTATCTGTTGCATCAATTACACCTAAGAAACAGCGGACCTCCCAGGTATACAAGTTTGTTTTAAGTTTACAGCATGTTACTTTCTTGAAAATCACCTACCTGCTGTACTTCTTACTTTTCCTTTACACCGCATGTTATAATGTTTTCTTTACTGCATACTCTATTGCTTGTCCTCTGCTACATACTCTACTGTTATTATATACACTATACAACTTCAACAAGTTCCTTATAAAATATCTGAAGAACTACAACCATAGGGCCGCTGGATTTGACGTTATAACCTGACACCCTAGAAAACTTAAACTCATCACGACAAGGAGCTTGGAACTATCGTGGTGGGCAACGCGACCATCTTCAACAGCAGAACATGTCTTCCCCAGCTAAACCATTCCTTTCCTAGAAATTAAAACAACAATTCATAGGATTTCGAGGTCATTCGCGTGGAGCGACATAAATCCTCAACTTTTCTTTTAAGCATTTGTACAGCTTTACTGTGCAATCTAAGCCCTAACTCTTTTTAGGATTCTGAAGTTGTTCGTCACAACCTAAATCCTCATATCTTCCAGGTTGTTTGTGTGATCGTTTCATACGAATGTAAGTCTTAATTAAATAAAATTGGCAGAATGAAATACTTGAATAATTTCTCCTCAAAATTGAAGTCAAACCGTAGGGTAAACTGGGAAGTCACCGAAGATCTCCTCTAGATATGTGGCATCCCCTAGTTCTTCTTCATTTGGATTCTGTAATAAATATTCCAAATTTGAGTTATTCCCCTTTCACATCTCTTTGTCTGATTTCGTTGAAAAGTTTCATCCTTTTGAAGTTTTTGAAGATAATTTTTTCTAATTTTTATCGAGAGTATTCTTAAGTACCTTGGTCATTTAAGATGTAATTAACTATAGGAGCTTGTACTTACAGGAAGCTTTTCCGAACCCAGCTTAAAATAAACTATATTTAATTTTTCATATTAAATAGGGAAATTTGTTAACAAATAAAGCGGTTTCGCAGACCAAACGAACGTCATATATTTCTTAGTTTATTTGATCGAGTCTCATCCTCAAGTCTTGTGTTTATCCCTCGGGGTAGATAACAAGTTTGAGGTAGAGTGTTTTTTCATTTAAACTGTAAAAATTATGGGGTTAGTTTGATTTCATATTTTTCTAGACTTAAGGATTTCGATTCCGGCAACCGACAGCTTCCTACGAGCGACTCAACACACCCCAACTTTTTATTGCCAACAGTGCTCTTCGGGGATATGGAATACATCAAAATTGCATCTTTCACCTTCAAGCGTGAAATTCCTGGGGAGAAACTTTTACGGGTCTTTAGTGGTGATAAGGATAGGATAGAAATGGCAACCTTCAGTGGAATCCTTCCTGATTTTTGAGGAAAGTTCACATCTTGTTGTAGCTTTGGGTCCATATATTACATAATTATGGTGATCTTGAAGAACAGGGCCATTAGCAAGAGGGAGAAAAGAAGCAGAACGGTAAGAGTTTAGCACCAATCGAAGCAAATTTGAATGAGTTGTTGGTTGATCCATTAAAGTCATAAACCCTTCACTCAGATTTTGTCAAGACAACAAAAAATCTTGATAAATATACATGCATTGTTTTGTTAATTAAAACAAAATTTTCACCAGCTTCTCTAGATTCGTGATGTTACTGGTGTGAGATAACCATGTTGGGATCTCTCTAGATATTAGTCCTACCATAATGAAAATATCTCTCAACTTCAACCCTAAGATTGCAAAGAAAATCAGCAAAAGAACACACATGTGACCAACAAGGTTGAAAGGAGGAGAGAGGTGGAGGGCAACAACTAGGGTTACTACAACAGACCAGATAACATATTGAAGAAAAGAAATTGCTCAATTATGTTTTATTCAGTAAAATGACCGGTTATTTAGAATATGATAACAAATAAAGTACACCATACAAAAATTGTCCACTTATTATTAAAAATAACTTTGCTAAATACCAGCAATAAACATAATGTAGATAAACATTCTTCAAATTATCAAATTGCTACTTTATCATTGTAGAGAACAAGATTTGCACATTAGAAGTACGCTGGCATGGTCAAACAACATTTTAATAACCTCTCAAGTAAATAAATCGTGGAGACCAAGCTATTAAATTCATTTCAGATATTTATACCGACTTGATTTTTATAGAGAATAAAAACTAGAGCTTATTGCTTGTTTGGACATCAGGTTCAACAAAAAGAGCGTTTTCAGAATTACACTGGAAGCAGAAAGTCCGGAATATTATTACAGAAGAGCAGCTTTTCATTGCTCAGGCGGACCAGCTGGGAACTGTCCCCAACACATAGTTGGGTGTGAAAGCCGAGAGCCAAGAAAACCTGAGTTTAAACCCAGAAAAAAAATGAACATGAGATTAGATCCAGAAATCCAAGGAAAAAAAGGAAGATTTACATGCATACCATGCAATTCATATGTATTTACATATCTAAAATCTGAACTTCAATCTTAGAAAACAACCTATAAATCTTCAAAATGAGACTACAATTGAATGAGCTACAAAATAAAAAAAAAGCATTTCAATGCACATGAACAAGTAGCCTTAAAGTTATTTTGGGTATTTTTGAAAAAAACTTGATTTATTTTTTAAAACAAAAACACTTACAAAACACTATTTATATTATCTGTCCATATTAAAAAAATCAAATCAAAATAAGTCAAACAACCTATAAATTTCTAACACACAAATACTATAAATATAGAAATAAATGTTCATCATAATATCAACATACCATTTGCTGTGGCACCCACAAAACTTCCTTGGCTGACCCTGTCATGTCGGAAGCCTCCAATAACAATGGATTCAACTGAGTTTTGCGCTCGATCACACGAAGCATTGATTAAAGAAGACATCTCAATAGTTCGTACTCTTAAAATTTGCTCGACCTGTTCCATAAGCACATCCGACTGGCTCTCAATAAATGCACTAGTATCAAAAGATTTTGAAGCTCTAGAAGCCACAATACTGAAGATGCGGCATAAATAGTTATAGCGCTTTGCCGTCAATGTTTGGGGGTTCCCACCATATAGAAAGTCACAGCTTCCACCAAAAGCACCAACCTTTGCATCCTTTCTCCATCTTTTGAGTACATACTCTTGAGGCAAATCTTTAATATTTCTAGAATCAAGTACCTTTAACATGTGATGGCATGGAATGCCAATAAACTCAAACTTTTTGCAACTGCACGTAACACTTCCATCTAGTGAATCAAACTTAACAAAATGATCTTTAGGTTTCTCATCCATGGTTACCTTATACTCCGATATTGTCCCAATCTGGCCACAACTATATAGCATACAATCCATATAAAACTCAAATTCTTTTTCAAACATTTTAAATGCAGCGTGCGTATACAACTCTGCAGCTTGTCTTAACACCCTCATCGAAGGCAATTTTCGTGAATTTTGACTTGCATGAACATCAGCTTGTAATTCCGCAAATCTTCTTTCATCGAGTAGTCTATTATAATTCTCATAAAAGTGTAAAAGCTCTATTTCAGGTGAAAGAAACTTTTTTAGCTCACAGCTCAAGTTATCCTTCAACTGAACGCTTTTCATATCGGCATAAAAAGCTTCTCGTTTATAAACCAATGCCCATTTCTCCCTCTCTTCGAATAGATTGGCCAACCATTGGTTATCTTTGAGATCATAAGTTTCCAACATTGTTCTCCATGCCATGAGAAACTCATCCTCATCTTCATAATCGAAAAGACATCGACTAAAATCACTCGCTAAAGTTTTCGAACCATGAAATGCATGGGTTAGCTGCTCGAGTGTGTTCTGGTAAATATGCCACACGCAATACCGATGAAATGTGCCTGGCATTATCTCAGCTATTGCCTCAGTCATTAATTCACTCCGATCTGTCAAAATCGTCTTAGATTGTTTTCCATTCATTGCATTCTTGAAAGTTTCAAACAACCACTTGTATGATTTCTTGCTTTCATCATGCAATAACGCGGAACCAAATATTATAGCTTGTTTATGATGATTCACCCCAATAAATTGCGCAAATGGCCTGCCATAACCAAAATATTTATAAGTTGTGTCAAAACAGACCACATCACCAAAGTAGTTGAAATCCAACACAGACTTTGCATCAGCCCAGAAAAAATTGATCAAATTATCGTCATCATCAGCTTGAACTGCATAAAAGAATGATGGATTTTCTTCTTGCATTTTCTGTAGATACTCGAGGGTAGCCCCGGCATCTCCAACCAGCACGGATTTAATATGTTTACTGTCAACAGAATGTATACTAAAATCCTGAGCGGTTCGAGCTTGCATATTCAAAGGGTTATCGGCTGACAAAGGGGTCATCATTAAGACATCTGCCATGCCCGATTCATCATCAAGAACACCTGTTTCAGAATTTTGTGAAACCAATAAGTCGCTAGACGAAGGGGCGGAGAGCGGATGATTATGGCACGTAACGAATTCCGAGACGTGATATTTGCCGCCGGGTGTTATTCTGATGATCATACATGCTGGGCACCCTGTTCTCGTTTCTGGGCGAGGCTTCTTCACCCTTTTAGCACCTTTCTTCCGCTCTCGAAAGCCCTCTTTAGAGCATACAAACATCCTTCTCGTAATAACATCATCAGCCGTTACTGTCATGCTTGCTCGTCGAACAGTGAAACCCATCCTTCCAGCATACATGTTATAGAACTCATAAGCCTCGTCTTCGGTTTCGAATTCCGGAGTTTTCACCGAGTCATCTACCAAATTAACTCGTGTGGCACGAGCCTTCCGCCTTAGCTTCTTGGCCTTCAACATTTGGATTGATGCGACCGTTGCAAGGGGGTGGTTATGATTTGCTTCAAATTCCGTTACGCGGTATTTTCCGTTAGGTGTGAGCCTGATTGTCATGCAAGCCTCGCAACCAATCCTTGTTTCGGGCCTCGGAGACTTCACTTCCTTCGCCCCCTTTTTCTTCTCTCGGAAACCCTCCCTCGAGCAAACGAAAGTCCTTCTCGTCACAATATTTTTTGATGTCGTCCATAGGGTTGATCTTCTAACAAAAAAGCCGACATTCTCGGCATATGTATTATAGAAATCATATGCATTATTTTCGCTATCAAACAGCATATTAATAGTTGGCATCCAACCAGAACTCGCAGCTTCTCCAATCATGGTGGTAGTGGTTGGTGTAGTATCTGTCATTTTCTGCTTGAAAATAACAACCAATTACGCTCCAAAATTACGAGCATTCAAAACCAATCTATGAAATTAAAGGCGGGCTTGAGTAGCTATAATTTGACTGTTCAACAACACTTGCAGTGATAGAAAACTTTGAGAAAGAAATGACTAGAGAATAAATAAATAAATAGGGGCATTTACATTCATACAGCCCAATTTCTATTTATTTACATATCTAACACCTAAACTTTGCTATTTTTACATTCATACCACCCAAATCTTTCATATCACATAAAAAATACCACTAATTTAACTTTTAAAAGTGAAATACACCTTTTGATGCATAGGTAAGTGGGCATGCATGAAAAAAATTTATGTAAATACAAAAGAATTGAGTGGCATGTATGTAAATCTTTCTAAAGTAAATGATAATCAAAACCATGCAGCTTAATACCAAAACAATAATTTCAGGCATACATTTAAATTGATTTTTCCTCTAGCAGGGTAGGCTGGTATGCTCTTCTATGTGTACCCCAGCTACCTGATCAAGGTGCGGCCATCTGGTGACATTGTTGTTTCTCCACCATCAGTGCTAGGGTATGTATATCAATTAGCGACCAATACAACAGTAACTAAACCACATTATTGATTGATGACCTCAATCCCCTACGGAATCTTGAAACTGTGTGCTCCTCTGGTTCCACTAACTCACAATTCAGCATGAGTTGATCAAAGTCAGTTGTGTACACTCATCCAAAAAAGTGTCTCACTGGCACAGTTTACGGAAT
The DNA here is from genome assembly GCA_002079205.1 of Phalaenopsis hybrid cultivar. Lineage (NCBI taxonomy): Eukaryota > Viridiplantae > Streptophyta > Magnoliopsida > Asparagales > Orchidaceae > Phalaenopsis > Phalaenopsis hybrid cultivar. The sequence continues at coordinate 289,940 of JXCR01145607.1, forward strand.
TTTTTGAATACCTCCTATCGATAATGCAGGTGAAGAAATTAACATTGCATTTCCATTTTCATTTTTGACCACATGACGATTTTACTCTTGTATTTTCGTTGTCGAATACACTTCAGGTTCTCCCATCACAATAAAACATTTTTCGTAAGTTTAATGACTACCAATTTAACTCTTTTGCCCTGCGGAATAACTTCGTACTCAAAAAAATTTGCTCAACTATTTCAAGTTACCCAATTAGCTTTAGTTGGATCCATGCGACCGTTGAAATCTGATAAATTCATTAGTTCAAGATCCTCGCTTCTCCTTTGATATTTCATGACGAATATTTGAGATATTGATTTTTTGCCATTGAAAAAAGTCTGGCGGAAGGGATTCATTTCCTCCTCTCGATCCGAGGAGCCCCTTGCGGTTATGGGTGATCTCACTTAGTTGACTCCTCTCAAAAATGGAAAGCCTCTAATGTCGTTGGAAGATTTCCCACTACAATCCTCCATATCATATTTCTGGAGACTTCGCTGAGGGTTACTCCTTGGCGGCATGGTGTCTTTTTCTCTCGATCAGGTTTTCGACGAATATAGGATTTTAAATCAAGACGGGTTGAGGGGTTTAGATTTTGGTGGTAGGTGCCATGGTAAAATTTTGGTGGAAGTGAACAGGTTGAACTTTGAAAATTTAGAGTTGAGGCTAAGAATTATGGTAGGAATGATTTCGGTATGGTGATGACTTCATTTTAGAACTTTAGATTTTGACAAAAAAGACAATACCCAAAAAAATCTAGGCCTTCCAGAAGGTATTTGGGAAGCAACATTTGTGAATAGAATTTATGAAATAGCAAGGGAAGGCTAATACGTGGGATTTACAGTATTTGAAAGGAAATGCAGAGATAAAATTGTTGTCAGACAGGTGTGCAGTCTCGTTACATATGGAGGCAGTTGTGAAAATATGGCATCTACACATTTTGTGGACAAATTGAGCCTCACTAAGCAGAATTAATCCCAACCATGTTCTCTATCTGATTGAAGAAAGAAAATAAGATCACAATTGATAGAAAATGTCTCATGGAGTATTCTATATGAGACAAGTTGCAGTATCACGATTGGTGCAATGTCGTGTCTATGATTGCATGCCACATTCTTTTAGGTTGACTGTGGCAATATGAAGGGCACAATTCATGATAGTCACAAAAACACCCACTCGCTTATCAAGAACAGGAAACATATTATACTTGTGTCATTGAAAGAGTCAGTCATGATGGGTGCTCCGACTGAGACAAGAACTTTAATGGCCCGTGTTATATTTTTATAGGCTATGAGAGAGGCATCAATAAAAGTGGTCCTGGTGATGTTAGAAAACAGTGTCATAAAAGAGACGGTATTTGAGATGGTGCGACGCTCCCTAAAGAAGTTTCAAGATTCTATGACTTTCAATTTAGCCCCTAAGTTGCCACCATTGAGAGCAATTCAGCATGTCATCACTTTCGATAGAAATGAGAAGTTTTTTTTTGCAATTTTTGGATGGCTCTATAAAATAAGTTGGGTACTGAGTTTTAGTTTAGTACAACCGTGCATCCACAAATTGTTAGTCTGATGGGAGGGGTGAATCACAACCTTGAAAATCTCCTTAGGAGCATTGTGGAAAAGTACACCCGACAGTGGGTTCCAAGTTCTTCCAGGAAAGAAAAAGAAGTTTCTCCGACCTCTGAAGAATGACGCGGGAACGTAATGATAAGATTTTGCAATCCAGTCTCCGTGGGGTTTCCATGACCTGTAGGTTTGGCGGGATCGCAAACGACCCAGATCACGATTCAGTCTATAGGGCAGTCGAACAAGCCGATCAATTTTCCCCATTTTCAGCATATTTCTTTCATTTTTATTTATTTTCTATTCCTTTATTTACTATTTTTTTTATTTCATATATTTCTTATTTTTAAGTTTGATCATTACATGAGAGACTATTTATATGTTGTTATTTTTTTTATTGAGAAGGATTTTTTATTTTCTTTTGAGTATTTTGGAGTTTGCAATCTTTGTTTGTACCATAAGGAGTATTGTATGATCTTACTTTCGCAAGCAGTGAGTCTGTATCTTGCTCAGGTGCAGGTGGTGCAATCTCCTTGCCACCAAAACGTTGTGATTTAGAGTTTTCTCTATTGTATTCAACTAGGACAACCGCCAACAAAGTCAAACATGCCGTCCAAAAATAACTTTATCCTTGAAATCCCATCCAAATGCCGTAAATATCACATATTAGCCTTCCCTCGCTATTTTATAATCACTTCTTTGTGAAAGCCGTTTACCAAATAACTTCTACGAGTCCTAAATTTTTTACGGTCTTGTCTTTCTAATCCAGCATGTTATCCATGCACATGCACCACGATCCATATTTTTTTGGCACAATCAAAGCTGGCACAACATACAAATTGGCACTCTCGCGAACTAATACTTGGGACATCAGGTCCTCAACCAGCTTCTATAACTCATAATTTGTCGATCGCATCCTATAGGTTGGTTGGTTGAAAAGCACTAATCGTGAGATAAGGTTTATGCATGTTGAACTAGGAGGCATATTGCCTGTCAAGACATCTTGAAACCCCTCTAGTAATGGTAGCACCACTTCAGGTATTAGTTCTTCTAGCTCACTGTCTTTTAGCATTACACATGGTCAGTCCCACAAATGGCTTTCTCATAGCCTATAAAAAGGTAGCACGAGGCACAATGGCTTCAATCTCTATTTGAGTCCCAGTCATTGTTGCACCCTTAGTGATAGAAGGATGATGTGTTTCCCATCCTTGTTAAATGCGAAGGCATTTTTATGGCCGTGATGAAATGTACATTTGTTGTACTGCCACGGTCGACCTTATAGAATATGACATGCATCCATAGGGATGACATCACACAAAACTTAATCCTACACCTCATCTCCAATTAAAAATTCCACCAAACACCTTTTGTCAATACAAATCTTGTACCCACTATGTCGTGAAGAAAAAGGTGTGCATTATCTCATTATATATTGAGGTAGTTGTGAAAATATGGCATCAACATGTCTGGTGGATAACTTGATCCTTGCTATGCAAAAGCAATCTCAATCATATTCTCTAACACGGTTGAAGAAAATAAATAAAATCACAATTGAGAGAAGATGTCTCGTAGAATATTTTATAAGAGACAATCTGAAGGATCATGTTTGATGTGATATTGTGTCTATGGATGCATGGCACACTTTTAGGTCGACCATGGTATTATGACAGGGGTACACTTCATGATAGTCACAAAAACACCTACTCAATAATCAAGGACAATAAGCGTATTATACTTCTATTGTTGAAAGAGTTAGTCGTGATGGGTACTCCGACAAAGATGAGAAATTTAGTGGCACGTGCCAAATCTACAAGTTACGAGAGGCACTAGTGAAGCTGGTCTTGGTGATGCTAGAAGATAGTGACATAAAAGAGATGATAGCTCAGGCAGTGCCCCTCACTAGCGGACTTTCATAATTCTCTGACCTTCAATTTACCTTATAGGTTGTCACCATTGAGAACAATCCAGCGTGTCATCACTTTAAATAGAAACGAGAGGTCGGACGAAAAAGGCAAACTACAACATAAAAAATTTCCTCAGAAGCTTTGTGGGAATGAAAACCCAACAGCAAGATCCATATCCTTTCAGGAAAGAACCTTCTATCCCAATAGAATGACGCGAGAGCGTAAAAACAAAATTTTTGTGATCCGTCTCGGCAAAATTCCCGCGAACTGTGGGTTCTACAAGATGGCGGATGACTCGGATCACGATTCATTCTACAGGACAGCCGAATGAGATGTCCAAATTTCCCTATTTTCATGATACTTTATTCCTTCTGATTAACTTATTATTTCTTTACTTTCGTATTTTTAGAAACTAGAGCACTGAGCACCGGGTTCCAAGCCCTGGATAGAAAAAGTGGACGGTTGTATCAGGTATTCGACAGCTAGCGTAAAATTTGTTGAAAAAACATGACATGAATATTTAAATCCTTATCTAAAGTGTGCAAAAGCCGGTACACTGGCATCCAGGAGTAAATTCAAATTAGCTAGACGGATGCGAGTAAGGAAGTTAGTTCATAAAACTAATATTAGTATAATATCTTGGAATATAGGTACTCTAAAAGATAAATTAATGAAATTAATTGATATTATAATTCATTGGAAGATAAAGATCTAATGTATTCAAGAAACTAAATTAGTTGGAAAAAAAGCTATGGGCATTGATAGCTAATTATTTGAAAGATAATATTGTAAAAATTAATAATATTAGAAATAGAATTTTAGCCCTATAAACTATTGTTGAAGCAAAGAATTTTAATGTTATAAATGCGTATGCTCCTTAAATAGGTTTAGGGTTTGTTTAGGGCAGCTACAACTTATTAATAATCAGCTGATAAGCAGCTGATCTAGACAAGCTATTGATCAGTAGCTGATCCGGATAAGTTGGGTAGTTGTTTAGAGTTGTTTTTTAATAAATGATCATTATGTACCTGTGCAGTAATGTTGTTTGCACCAGAACTGTCATAGCTATATATTTGATAGTTTAGATGCAAAAAAACAACCATTTCACATGTAGTTTTCCATCATACATATATTATTATCTTCAAACTAAGAATATATGTGAACCAAAGAGAATACTATGACAGATGAATGTGAACATTAGTGATGAGATCATTAAGATTTTGGGATTTTTGATTAACTATGATGTACACCCTATTATTTCTATGTTTATTATAGTGGAAGGAAAAATACCAAAGTTCTTACAAGAAGCTCCGATATGATCAATAAGTTAATAAAATTTATATATTTGGGAAAAGAATATCTTAAAAAAATATTAAGAGTTGTTTTATATCTCTGAAGCATATAAAATAAATGAAAGTTATTCGTAAATCAGTCTAAGTTGTACATTTAAACAAAGTATAATTATACAATAGGAAAATCAATCAAGCATACATTAACATTTTTTCCCTGATATGAATCAAACACCTAATACATTACTGCTATGCATCTAACTCAAACAAAAAAAAATTATATGAGCAACATCAAAACATAAGATGTTCTCTTTTTCAATAGATTCATTAACAAACATAGAAATATTTCCCTTGAAAATGAACAAATAAAAAACAAAATAAATAGATATTAGAGAGATTTGAGAAAAGATACTCAAAGCACACCAATTTGCCGTCCCTCCGTAACCTTCTTTTTCTGGTTTTCCATCTGTCGCTTTTAATCATACAAAACTTTTTGTACTTCAATTTAAAAAAGCATTTATTCCTTCAGCAAAAAATTACCTCCTAGAGTTTCTTCGAAGATCTTCTCCATTATTGGGGGCTTCTCCGGCAAAAACGTCCGGCCGGCAAAGAGGAACAGCCTTCATCTCCAGCAACCCAAGTGGTCTTCCTATCCGTCGTTTGTGATTTCTCAAACAACCTTCTTGTTGGGTTCCAAAGAAGGTGGTTTCTCCGGTGGATTCAGGCTTCTGAAACGGGAGATTGGCGGCTCTCTCGCGAAGCAGTGCTTAAGGGCATGCAAGTAAAAGCCCGAAATAAAAGCTTGGGATGCAAGGGATCGCCCGCAACCACATTTAATATCGAATTTAGTCCACTTTTTGTGATAAGCGGGTGAAACGCGCGAAACAAGCACAACCCAAGTGTTTTCAAAACATCACCGCAGCGAAAAAGCTGCCCCAAACAGAGCCTTAGATATAGGTTCACAGGAATAATTCTGGAATGATCTAGAAGAATTAATAAAAAATCATACAAAAACTTTTATTAGACGATATTTAAATAGACATGTTTGTAAAAGTGATAGAAGAATTTAAAAAAAATCATGATGGCTATGATTTTAGAATGATTAATGAAAGAAGCAAAAAATATATTAGATTTTGTTTTAGTTTGTAACTTTGTCATTGTCAATACTTTATTTAAGAAAAAAGATGAGCATATTATTACTTATAATAATGGATATAATAAAACACAAATTGATTATTTTCTTATAAGAAAAATAGGTCGTTGAGAGTGTAAAGATTGTAAGATCATACCAAGTGAAAATTTAAGTGTTCAACATCGATGATTAGTTCTGAATTTTAAAATTAAGAGTTGTAAGATTAAAATAATAATGAATCATTGTAATAGAATTATATGGAGGCACTTAAACCACAAATAGAATTATTTTACGAGTAAACTTCAAAATTTCAAGACTTTGGACGTTCGTGAAGAAACGAATTCTATGCGGAATAAAGTAACAAATACTATTAAACAAGTGGTAAAAGATATATTTGGAGAATAAAAAGGAAAAAAATTATAAATAAAAAAAGTTGATGGTGGAATAGTGTGCAAGAAAAGATAAATTTAAGAAGTTATATTATAAAAATAGGTTTAAATGTAAAAACTTAAAAATTCAGAAAAATATAATGTGGCCCCAAGGGGGTCTAAGAGAGCAATTTATGACATTAAAAATTATGTTTTTAGAGATTTTTATAATAAATTAAATACTAAAGAAGATGAAAAAAAATACTAGTCAAACAAAGAAAAAAGAAAAGTAAAGAATTAATTCAAGTAAAGTGTATTAAAAATGAAAATCAAAAAGTGTTTTCTTAAAAAAATATATTCAAGACTAGTGAGTGAGCTATTTTGAAAAACTTTTCGATGATTTTTGAAAATACAATCGACCTTACTTATCTTAATATCATTAATTATAATAAAATATTTTATTTTTATCATTGCAATAGTTAAAAAGAAGTTAATGAAGCTTTAAAGAAAACCAAGGGTAGAAAATCAATAAGACCTGATAAAATCTCAATTGAAGTATGAAAATATTTAGGAGATTTGTGAGTTTCTTGTCTTACTAATATTATTTAAAAACCAAAAAGGCGCCTAACGAGTGGAGAAAGAGTATTTTGTCCCCCATTTTTAAGAATAAAGTGGATGCCCAATAATGTGCAAATTATAGAGAAATTAATTTGATGTGTCATGCTTTAAAATTAAGGGAGAAGGTAATTGAACATAGGTTAAGACGTGATACAAAGATTTCTCATAATCTATTTAGATTTATGTTGGGCAAGTCTAGTATGGAAGCTATATATTTATTGAGAGATTTGATGAAGAAGTACAGAGAGGATATGGAGGATGTTCATATAATTTATATTGATTTAGAAAAAACTTACGATAAGGTTCCAAGAGAAATTTTTGGGAGAGTTCTAAAGAAGAAAGGTGTTGATATGACTTATATTAAAGTCATCAAAGATATATATACTAGAGTCATTACTTGTGTATGAACAGGAGGAGGATTGACCAAGTATTTTCCTATTACAGTTGGATTAGATTAGGGGTCGAGTTTAAGCTCATAACTTTTTGTTTCAGTTATGGATGCTCTTAATGGACATTTGCAAAAGGATGTATGGTGGTGAATGCTATTCGCTAACGATACCCTACCTGTGAATAAGACTAGAGAAAAATGAAAAAATTAAATTATGGAGGTCTACATTGGAGTTTAAAGGCCTTCATATGAGAAGATCTAAAACTAAATGTATGGAATGTAATTTAGTAGTAATAGCTCTAGTGGCAGAGTTGTAACAATTGGTGATCAAATCATTAAAATGTATGAATTTTTTAGATATCTCGGGTCTATTTTCAAATTGATGATCATATAATTGAGGAAGTTATCAGTAGAATTCAAGTTGGTTTGTTGAAGTAGAGGAATACATCAGGCCTATTGTGTGATAGAAAAGTATAGCTTAGACTAAAACGAAAATTTTATAAGATGGTGGTGAGACTTGCAATGCGCTGTCGCGGAATTTTGGCCTTTAAAAGAGAAGCATAAAACAAAGTTAAGTGTTGCTGAAATGAGAGTGCTTAGGTGGATGAGGGGTTTTACACTTAGAGACAATATGCGAAATGAAGTATCTATGAAAGGGTTGGTGTAGCTCCAGTGGCAGACAAGATTAAAGAGTCGCCTTAGATGGTTTGATCACATTAAATGTCGGTCATCTGGTGATTCTGTTAGGAGAGTAAATGTTTTAGATTCGACTTATGTTAAGAAAAACAAAGATAGACCTAAAAAAGACTTGGGCTTATTATATAAAAAATGATCATAATCTGTTAGAATTAAATGAAAATGACACTCAATATGACACATTGGAGAGAAAGGATTCATGTAGTCGACCCCACTTAGTGAGAAAAATACTTGTTGTTCTCTACTTTCAATTTTTCTTATTTCTAAGTAGGGGTTCTTACTTGAGGAACTATTTATATTCTGATTCAGAAGACTTTTGATTTGATTTTGAGTATTTTAGATATTATGATTTTTGTGTCTACCCTAAGGTGTGTTTTATCCTCCTTTCACAAGTGGTCAGTTTGTATCTTGCTCGAAAACAAGTGGTGGAATCTCTTCGTCGGTCGAATGTCGTTCATTCTGAGTTTTCTTCATTACATTCAATCAAGACAGCCACCAATGACATCAAATCCATTGTGCAACAACAGTTTTATCTCTGTAATCCCTTCCAAATACTGTAAACCCCACCTATTAACCTTCCCTCGCTATTCCATAATCATCACTCCGCAAAAGACGCTTTCAAAATATCTTATAGGAGCCTTAGAATGATATCACACATACTATCGAGTACATCTAATATGTACTTATATAATGAAAAAGATATCCCTTCCTGTGAATGTGTTATTTCTATGTTAATAAAGTATTTTACTTTTTCAAGATCTTTAATTCAAAATTGATCATCTAGAATTTTTTTCAAATATTCTATAATTATGGTATCATTTCACTTTATGATCATATTATTCACCTAAATCAACATTGCAATAAAGAATCCTCGCATACTCGTAAAAAAGTGATTAATTTGTCTTAAAATGTTGAAAACCAACTTGTTGAATAGCTGGTTATAGAGAACTCTGAAACCAATTGCTTGAAGCTTGTTTCCAAAAAATGATTTATTCAATCAACAAGCCAAATTCTCCCACTATCGATTCTAACCAAGCTATGGAAGCATCTAGAACTTTTTAACAATGCAAATATGGAGAAAGACATTCTAAACATCTAATTGATAACAAGACCAACTTCAAGCCGCTACAGTGGCAGGCAAACATCGAAATTTAATAAACTTTTTCATTTATTCATATTCAAAAGATTATTTCCTACTAACTTTAAATGAAAATTTGGGTACTTATTTGAATTTTTAGCTTAATCATTAACTTATTGAAGTGCTTGTTCAGTTAATATAGACAAGTAAAATACAAGTGAAGTACAATCATAAAAAAAAAATTTAAGAAATTACATATTAACATAGATGCGAAATCTCAACTCAAACTCCAGTGGAACATGAACAATTTATAATATACCAAGTTAAGCTCAATCCACAATATAATTGCCTCGACTTAGCTTTGATTATGACCCCGCTTGACACAACATCTTCAAGAGAAACATTAGAATCAAAATCAACAAAACCGATGGAATTTATTTATGACCTTCCTCCACTCATAAACCTTCACAAGGATAAGGAGAAGGTGCACTTTATTGTAATAAATAAGATAATGAAGTAATGTAATATGTAGCACCACTAATAACAATCCATTTGTAAAGTGTTTTTTTGAGCCAAGATGTGAAAAAGAGGCGAATAGGCAAATGTTAATTATGTAACATTTACTTTGGGCCGAGATTTACAAATGCTTAAGAGAGTTCAAAGTTTTTGATATTGCCCACGAGTAAAGTTCGTAATGATAACATCTTTCAATCATGTGATTGTTCTCATTACAATGGTTGTCGTATAACTTTCCCTTATTTTTGTTAAATGATTTCTCTTTCCAAGGGGAAAATGTTTTTTGCATGCATCAGCCATCTTGGCCTCTTTAGAGACCATTAATTTGCTTTGCTACTCTTCTTGAAAAATCATAGAATAGATTTTGCCGGTGATGGGAAAAGGTTGTATCAAAAAGATTTGGCCACAAATGATTGAAAATGAATTATTTAAACCAACAAGAAATTACAGATTCTTCTTCATTCACATTCCTCAGTCTTCTTGATAGCCCCAAATCAGCAAAATGGCACATAAAATGATACATTAAATTTTGTTAAATAGGTTACAACAAAGTTCGTCTCCTGGTTCTGTGAAACAACGTCCCTTTTATTTTGAAAAAAAAAAAAATTGCGTTCTTTTGTGAAAACCTATCCATCAAATCGCAACAAACCTCAACAGTTGAATCGACACGTATAACGATATTGACAACATCAAATTACGAAATCTTGAGAAGCCATTATGGACCCATATCACTGCATCTTATCCAAGGAAAAATTAAATTTTCATTAGTAAGTGTTGATTCTTGGTTGTTCCATCAAAATAAAACAAATTTTGATTTTGGCAGTGAGGATTATCAACATTTAAATGCTTTGGGAATAATTTAAACACGGGATGATCCAAGCTACGAAAGTGAGAAGGTTTGAGAAATCCAAGGAAATTGTACCTTCAATGGATTTCAACGAAACTTCCTTCATCAACTCCATTGAAGTTGACAGGTTCCACTCCCAAACTATTTTTAGCAATTTAAGGATTGCAATAAACTGTTGACTTAAAGAAGGAGATGACATCAAAAACAACCATCATGCTTAGGATGAGGGAGACATTGGAAAGAACCATTCAGCTGTGGAATAGGGAGACAGTATCAGTCATTTTTTTGAAGTGTTCGTCAAGGACCTTACTCAAATTCCATGAAAAAAAAAAAGACAGGGAATGTTGATTGAATATTACTTTTTCTATCAATTAAAGGTACAAAATGCACTGTTTTTACACACAAAGAGGCATAACATAAATTATCAAGGCATCTAAAGATGGTCTAAATCACCTGAAATCAAGCAGCATATAAATTTATTTACAAAAAAAAAATGTAAAAAATCATCAAAAATAGCAAACTTGGCTGCTGTTTTGCAAAACATTATTGATAGTATCCCAGATTCCATGCTATTTAATTTCTGAACTTGCAATTTTTTCACCCTGCCTCCCCCAGACATTTTATTCAGGCTTTCTTTGAAAATATAACTCCAATACAAATTATAATTAAAATGTTCATAAAATAAAATATGTGATATAATAAAATAAATAAATAAATATATATGGATTCCCCTAAATGTTTAAATCCGCATGAACTGTATAAATTTAAACTATATTAATTAAACAAATCTTTGAACAGCAACTATAAAGCCAAAGTACCAAAATGACTTACATCTATAATTTAACAACCAAAACAAGTGAGATTTAACGACCTCTTTTTACCTCTAGATTTCAGAGCGGCTATACCAGAGAATCTACAGAACCACCGATGAAATACTTCCAGCAAACACCTCTTTCCTATTGATTTTAACCAAAAAATGAAAGCAAAACCATTTAATCAAAAATCCAGGAGACAAAAAGAGAAAGGAGGAAGAGACAGAGTGATGACCTAAGCTCACCTACACACCGCAGATCAGCAATGGCGTGAGCAAGCCAATCGACAGCGAATTCACTTGTCGTTAATATCATTGGCCTCCCTTTTGCTCCTCCATGGCTTCGGAGGATTCTTTCTACTTATCGCGCCACCCGTTCCTAGGGCCGCTCGCCGGCGTTATCGAACGCAGACTCGCGGATACTTCGACCTGCTTCTCCGAACTGCGGCAGGAGGGGCGATAATGAAGCTCATAAGCTGATTCAAAATAATCTGGTGATAACCTATATGTAGTGGCTACTATAATTTTTTATTTTTTCGGAAAATTCAGATCATTATTAGAAATCTGTCATTCTATCTAGGACATAGATGCCCTATATTTTTAATACCCATAAGCTGTCAAACTACTTAAACAAAAATTCGAGTTAAATGATGTTTGAATAATGTTTTTTTTAAATAATTAGTGTTATTTATGATATAGTTGTATTAGTGTTGGTATTTCGATGTAATAATATCACAAATAAAATCAATACTATCATAAATATCATTAGTTGTACCTAAATCAGTATTGAGGAGATGGCTGTGGAGAGAAGAAATTATTATATCTGGATGGGATTCATTCAGATTAGATGCGTGTGGTGGTGTTTTTTTTTTTTTTTTTTATTAGTGATATTTATGATAGTNTTTTTTTTTTTTAGTATTAGTGATATTTATGATAGTATTGATGATATTATGGTGTAATAATATCACAATACTATTATAAATGTCACTAGTTGTATGTACGCTATCCGGATGTAATAGTTTTTTCTGTAAAAATGAGAATGGTTAATAAAACTATTTCTATTATTTTTTTTTTCTTTTTTTTCATATTATTATAATAATTATTTGAATTAAAATTATTTTCACACATTAATAACAAAGGAGCAAACATAAAATTAAACTCTAGCTAACACGTGCTTAATTAATCAAATTCAAGCTCAAGTTAAAAGTTGCTTGGGCTTGATAATATATATTGAATCGAACAATAAACAATATGGACGCCGATAAAGAATGATTCAGTTTTAATGAACACATTTTAGATTTATTTAGACTAGAATTCAAACAATCCTCATTTTAGGCTAAAAGTAACAACAAAAGGATTATCTTGATTTTTTCGCTATATATTTAATAAGAAAAATCGGAAGACTGATTTGGTTCAGTTTTATAAATCTTAATTTTGAATCAAATGTTGTGTCATTGTAAAGAGAATTGTTGGTTCCATATAAAATAATTTTAATGTTTAATAGGATAGAATAAAATTAAAATACAGAAACATGTATGTAAAACAACAGTTCAAAACACGAGCAAATATTACATTCGGACTCGGGGCGTAATTTACGTTTGGGGTCTAATGGTGGGACGCCACGTGTCGAGTGAGCCTACCACAAACAATGCGATTGGTCAGTGTTAAAATTTGTGGGGTCCACTTGATACTTGACGCCTCACCATTGAACTCTAGATGCATCTGGAGCTCTGACCTAATATTTTTCCCAAAAATAGATTCTTGATCCAGTTTAAGCACTTAAAAAAAAACAAAAGAAAGGAAGTTTTACATACCTGCAACTCAATTCCATTATATTTACATATCCAACAATAAAATTTTATTTTTTACATATATGCCACAATATCTNTAACTAGTCAAACAAAGAAAAAGAAAAGTAAAAAATTAATTCAAGTGTATTAAAAATGAAAATCAAAAAGTGTTTTCTTAGAAAAAGATATCCAAGACAGGTGGGTGAGTTATTTTGAAAAACTTTTCGATGATTTTTGAAAATACGATCGACCTTACTTATCTTAATATCATTAATTATAATAAAATATTTTATTTTTACCGTCGCATTAGTTAAAAAGAAGTTAATGAAGCTTTAAAGAAAACCAAGAGTAGAAAATCAGTAGGACCTGATAAAATCTCAATTGAAGTATGAAAATATTTAGGAGATTTGTGAGTTTCTTGCCTTACTAATATTATTTAAAAACCAAAAAGGCGCCTAATGAGTGGAGAAAGAGTATTTTGTCCCCCATTTTTAAGAATAAAGTGGATGCCCAATAATGTGCAAATTATAGAGAAATTATTTTGATGTGTCATACTTTAAAATTATGGGAGAAGGTAATTGAACGTAGGTTAAGACGTGATACAAAGATTTCTCATAATCTGTTTAGATTTATGTTGAGCAAGTCTAGTATGGAAGCTATATATTTATTGAGAGATTTGATGGAGAAGTACAGAGAGGATATGGAGAATGTTCATATAATTTATATTGATTTAGAAAAAACTTACGATAAGGTTCCAATAGAAATTTTTTGGAGAGTTCTAAAGAAGAAAGGTGTTGATATGACTTATATTCAAGTCATCAAAGATATATATACTAGAGTCGTTACTTGTGTACAAACAGGAGGATTGACCAAGTATTTTCCTATTACAGTTGGATTAGATTAGGGGTCGAGTTTAAGCTCATAAGTTTTTGTTTTAGCTATGGATGCTCTTAATGGGCATTTGCAAAAGGATGTACGGTGGTGAATGCTATTCGCTAACGATAACCTACCTGTGAATAAGACTAGAGAAAAATGAAAAAATTAAATTATGGAGGTCTACATTGGAGTTTAAAGGCCTTCATATGAGAAGATCTAAAACTAAATGTATAGAATGTAATTTAGTAGTAATAGCTCCAGTGACAGAGTTGTAACAATGGGTGATCAAATCATTAAAATGTATGAATTTTTTAGATATCCCTGGTTTATTTTTCAAATTGATGATCATATAACTGGGGATGTTATCAGTAGAATTCAAGTTGGTTTGTTGAAGTAGAGGAATACATCAGGCCTATTGTGTGATAGAAAAGTATAGCTTAGACTAAAACAAAAATTTTATAAGATGGTGGTGAGACTTGCAATGCGCTGTCGTGGAATTTTGGCCTTTAAAAGAGAAGCATAAAACAAAGTTAAGTGTTGCTGAAATGAGAGTGCTTAGGTGGATGAGGGGTTTTACACTTATAGACAATATGCGAAACGAAATATCTATGAAATGGTTGGTGTAGCTCCAGTGGCAGACAAGATTAGAGAGTCGCCTTAGATGGTTTGATCACATTAAATGTCGGTCATCTGGTGATTCTGTTAGGAGAGTAAATGTTTTAGATTCGACTTATGTTAAGAAAAACAAAGATAGACCTAAAAAAAACTTGGGCATATTATATAAAAAATGATCATAATCTGTTAAAATTAAATGAAAATGACACTCAATAGGACACATTGGAGAGAAAGGATTCATGTAGCCGACCCCACTTAGTGAGAAAAATACTTGTTGTTCTTTACTTTCAATTTTTCTTATTTGTAAGTAGGGGTTCTTACTTGAGGAACTATTTATATTCTGATTCAGAAGTCTTTTGATTTGATTTTGAGTATTTTAGATATTATGATTTTTGTTTCTACCCTAAGGTGTGTTTTATCCTCCTTTCACAAGTGGTCAGTTTGTATCTTGCTCGAAAACAAGTGGTGGAATCTCCTAGCCGGTCGAATGTCGTTCATTCTGAGTTTTCTTCATTGCATTCAGTCAAAACAGCCGCCAATGACGTCAAATCCGTTGTGCAACAACAGTTTTATCTCTGTAATCCCTTCCAAATACTATAAACCCCACCTATTAACCTTCCCTCGCTATTCCATAACCATCACTCCGCAAANGACAGCCGCCAATGACGTCAAATCCGTTGTGCAACAACAGTTTTATCTCTATAATCCCTTCCAAATACTATAAACCCCACCTATTAACCTTCCCTCGCTATTCCATAACCATCACTCCGCAAAAGACTGCTTTCCAAATATTTTATAGGAGCCTTAGAATGATATCACTCATACTATCGAGTACATCTAATATGTACTTACATAATGAAAAAGATATCCCTTTCTGTGAATGTGCTATTTCTATGTTAATAAAGTATTTTACTTTTTCAAGTCCTTTAATTAAAAATTGATCATCTAGAATTTTTTTCAAATATTCTATACTTATGGTATCATTTCACTTTATGATCAAATTATTCACCTAAATCAACATTGCAATAAAGAATCCTCGCATACTCGTAAAAAAGTGATTAATTTGTCTTAAAATGTTGAAAACCAACTTGTTGAATGGTTGGTTATAGAGAACTCTGAAACCAATTGCTTTGTTTCAAACCAAAAAATGATTTATTCAATCAACAAGTCAAATTCTCCCACTATCGATTCTAACCAAGCTATGGAAGCATCTAGAACTTTTTAACAATGCCAATATGGAGAAAGACATTCTAAACATCTAATTGATAACAAGACCAACTTCAAGCCGCTACAATGGCAAGCAAACATCGAAATTTATTAAACTTTTTCATTTATTTATATTAAAAGATTATCCTACTAACTTTAA
Source organism: Phalaenopsis hybrid cultivar (assembly GCA_002079205.1). Taxonomy (NCBI): domain Eukaryota; kingdom Viridiplantae; phylum Streptophyta; class Magnoliopsida; order Asparagales; family Orchidaceae; genus Phalaenopsis; species Phalaenopsis hybrid cultivar. The sequence continues at coordinate 305,814 of JXCR01145607.1, forward strand.
ATGAAAATTCGGGTACTTATTTGAATTTTTAGCTTAATCATTAACTTATTGAAGTGCTTATTCAGTCAATATAGACAAGTAAAATACAAGTGAAGTACAATCATAAAAAAAAA
>JXCR01145607.1:307522-324102 GCA_002079205.1 Phalaenopsis hybrid cultivar
ACTGATTTGGTTCAGTTTTATAAATCTTAATTTTGAATCAAATGTTGTGTCATTGTAAAGAGAATTGTTGGTTCCATATAAAATATTTTTAATGTTTAATAGGATAGAATAAAATTAAAATCCAGAAACATGTATGTAAAACAACAGTCCAAAACACGAGTAAATATTACATCCGGACTCGGGACGTAATTTACGTTCAGGGTTTAATGGTGGGACGCCACGTATCGAGTGAGCCTACCGCAAACACTGGGATTAGTCAGTGTTAAAATTTTGTAGGCCCACTTGACACGTGACGCCTCACCATTGAACTCTAGCTACAACTGGAGTTCTGACCTAGTATTTTTTCCCAAAATAGATTCTTGATCCAGTCTAAGCACTTCAAAAAAATAAAAAAAAGAGGAAATTTTACATACCTGCATCTCAATTCCATTATATTTACATATCCAACAATAAAATTTTATTTTTTACATATATGCCACAATATTTACACANTATAATTTAGCAACCAAAACAAGTGAGATTTAACGACCTGCCTTTACCTCTAGATTTCAGAGCGGGTATACCAGAGAATCTACAGAACCACCGATGAAATACTTCCAGCAAACACCTCTTTCCTATTGATTTTAACCAAAAAATGAAAGCAAAACCATTTAATCAAAAATCCAGGAGAAAAAAAGAGAAAGGGGGTAGAGACAGAGTGATGGCCTAAGCTCACCTGCACACCGCAGATCAGCAATGGCGTGAGCAAGCGCATCGACAGCGAATTCACTTATCGTTAATATCATTGGCCTCCCTTTTCTCCTCCATGTCTTCGGAGGATTTTTTCTACTTATCGCGCCACCCGTTCCTAGGGCTGCTCGCCGGCGTTATCGAACGCAGACTCGGGGATACGTCGACCTCCTTCTGCGAACTGCTGCAGGAGGGGCCGATTATGAAACTGCTGCTTATTCAATAATCTAATGACCTGGTTCAAAATGAGATTTGGTGATAAGTTAGTTGTGGTGGTTATTATAAATTTTTATTTTTTGAAAAAGTCAGATCACTATTAAAAAGCTGTCACCCCACCTAGATAGTTGTTGTGTGTTTTCAATACTCATAAGTTGTCAAAAAGCAGTTTAACCAAACAGGAATTCGAGTTAAATGATGTGCGAATAATGTTTTTTTTTTTTTTTTAAGAGTTAGGGTTATTTATGATATTGTTGTATTAGTGGTGGTATTTTGATGTAATAATACCACAATAAAACCAATACTATCATAAATATCATTAGTTGTACCTAAATTTGCATTGAGGGGATAGCTTTGGAGAGGAGAAATTATTATATCTGGATGGGCTTCATACAGATTAGATGCGGGTGATAGTGTTTTTTCTTTTTTTAGTATTAGTGATATTTATGGTATTATTGATGGTATTATGATGTAATAATACCACAATACTATAATGAATGTCACTAGTTGTATGTACGCTATCCGGATGTAATAGATTTTTCTGTAAAAGTGAGAATGGTTAATAAAACTATTTCTATTGTTTTTTTTTTTCTTTTTTTCATGCTATTACAATACTTATTTGAATTAAAATTATTTTCACCTATTAATAACAAAGGATCAAAACATAAATTAAACTCTAGCTAACACGTGCTTAATTAATCAAATTCAAGCTCAAATTAAAAGCTGCTTGAGCTTGACAATATATATTGAATCGAGCAATAATCAATATGGACGCCCATAAAGAATGATTCAGTTTTAATGAACACATTTTACATTTATTTAGACTAGAATTCAAACAATCCTCATTTTAGGCTAAAAGTAACAACAAAAGGATTATCTTGATTTNAGAGATACGTCGACCTCCTTCGGCGAACTGCGGCAGGAGGGGCCGATTATGGCTTATTCAATAATCTGATAATCTCGTGATAAAAATAATCTTTTAGCCGTCCCTATTATAAATTTTTATTTTTTCGGAAAAGTCAGTGATAGAAAATTGTCACCTCATCTAAATAAGTGTGCTGTATTTTCAATACCTATCAAAATTCAGTTTAACCAAACAGAAATTCGAGTTAAATGATGTGCGAATAATGTTTTTTTTTTTTTAAAGGGTTAGTGTTATTTATGATATTGTTGTATTAATGGTGGTATTTTGATGTAATAATACCACAATAAAACCAATACTATCATAAATATCATTAGTTGTACCTAAATTTGTATTGAGGGGATGGCTTTGGAGAGGAGAAATTATTATATCTCAATGGGCTTCATTCAGATTAGATGCAGGTGATAGTGTTTTTTTCTTTTTTTAGTATTAGTGATATTTATGATATTATTGATGGTATTATGATGTAATAATACCACAATACTATAATGAATGTCACTAGTTGTATGTACGCTATCCGGATGTAATAGATTTTTTTGTAAAAGTGAGAATGGTTAATAAAACTATTTCTATTGTATTTTTTTTTCTTTTTTTCATGTTATTACAATAATTATTTGAATTAAAATTATTTTCACGCATTAATAACAAAGGATCAAAACATAAAATTAAACTCTAGCTAACACGTGCTTAATTAATCAAATTCAAGCTCAAATTAAAAGCTGCTTGAGCTTGATAATATATATTGAATCGAACAATAATCAATATGGATGCTCATAAAGAATGATTCAGTTTTAATGAAGACATTTTAGATTTATTTAGACTAGAATTCAAACAATCCTCGTTTTAGGCTAAAAGTAACAACAAAAGGATTATCTTGATTTTTTCACTATATATTTAATAAGAAAATCGGAAGACTGATTTGGTTCAGTTTTATAAATCTTAATTTTGAATCAAATGTTATGTCATTGTAAAGAGAATTGTTGGTTCCATATAAAATATTTTTAATGTTTAATAGGATAGAATAAAATTAAAGTTCAGAAACATGTATGTAAAACAACAGTCCAAAACACGAGTAAATATTACATCCGGACTCGGACGTAATTTGCGTTCGGGGTTTAATGATGGGACGTCATGTGTCGAGTGAGCCTATCGCAAACACTTAGATTGGTCGGTGTTAAAATTTATAGAACCCACTAGACACGTGATGCATCACCGTTAAACTCTAGGAGTTCTGACCTAATATTTTTTCCAAAATAGATTTTTGATCCAGTCTAAGCACTTCAAAAAAATAAAAAAAGATGAAATTTTACATACTTGCAACTCAATTCCATTATATTTACATATCCAACAATAAAATTTTATTTTTTACATATATGCCACAATATTTACACATTAAAAGATATATTTCATATTTTAAAAATAAAAAAAATGGAATTATTTATGTGATATGAAACATTTGGGTGATATAAATGTATGTATGTGTGTGTATGTATATATGTATATATATATATATATATATATATTTATTTATTATTATTATTTTTTTTTGTCTCAGATATGTAAATACAGAGGAATTATGTTGGCATATATGTAAAAGTACCTAAAAAAATAGGAAGTGTTAGAAGTATTTCATCAAAACTGCTGTTTCCACACATTTCTTAATCAAAGTCGTTAACAACAAACCCTTCAATATTAAAACACAGAAGCAGTGGTCCCTCCACTTATTTCTATAAGAACATACCAAGAAAAAGAGCAGCAGCTCAGCTGCCAGTAAGGTTTAAAGTTAATAAATAACTCACAAAACTCCCTCAATAAAAAGCCATTAATGGCCAGCTTAGTTCTCAAGCATCATCAAGGGCAAGAACACCAGGCAGTGATTTTCCTTCCAGAAGTTCCAAGCTTGCGCCACCGCCTGTTGAGATATGGCTCATCCTATCGGCAAGCCCGGCTTTCTCCACGGCAGCGACAGAGTCGCCGCCGCCGATGATGGTTGCGGCACCTTTTCCAGTAAGGTCGGCCAATTTCTGGGCAATGGCCTGAGATGATTAAGCAGAATCTCAGAATTAGGCTTTAAAGTTGATACGAAGGCATTTACACGTCGAGAAAAATATCAAAATGGTCCTCCAACTTTTTATAGGAGGCTATTTTAGTCTTAGAATTTATAAAAATGTCAATTTAATCCTCATATTTTTTTAATATTGACAGAAATAATCCCCTCTAAATACTTTTTTACACTCCTTTAAACAAATATGAGGACTAGTTTAACACATTTATAAACAGTGACTAAAAGTCTAAAACTACCTTGTGTAAATAGTAAGAGGATTATTTTGACACTTCACCTTTTACATATATATACCACTCAATTCCTATGTATTTACATATCTAACATCTAAATTTTGTTTTTTTTTTTACATTTATACCATCCAACCTTTCATATCACATAAAAAATACCACCACTTTAACTTTAAAAAAAATTGAAACACGCCTCTTCATGCATAAGTAATATATTATTTATGTAAAAATTGATGTTTTGGTGTTAGATGTGTAAATACATAAGAATTAAATGGTATGTATGTGCATCTTCATAAATCCTATATATTTACATATCCAATACCTAAACTTTAATATTTATAATACTCCAATTTTTAAAATCACTTAAAAAATAGTACTATTATCACTATTAATCATTTTGGAAAGCCAAATACACAGTTTCATACATAAGTGTTATAAATGTAAATCTCAAATTTTAGGTGTTAGACATGCAGAGCTATATGGAAATTATATGATATGTATGTAAATCTTCTTATAATTTTATAATAATTTTTTACTCACATCTGTTCCANTATATGGAAATTATATGATATGTATGTAAATCTTCTTATAATTTTATAATATTTTTTTACTCACATCTGTTCCATAAGCGAATTTCTCGAACTCAAAGACACCCATGGGCCCATTCCAGATAATNAAAGCGAATTTCTCGAACTCAAAGACACCCATGGGCCCATTCCAGATAATGGTTTTAGCGTTGTCAAGAGTTGCATTGAATGTCTCAATGGAATCTGGTCCAATGTCAAGGCCCATCCATCCATCAGGGATGGCAGATGCTGGCACAACCTGAGAAATAAAAGAGTTGGATTAGCGACACATATGAAGGCTTCAAAGATTGAGCTTTTATTTAGTTATTTAGGCGTTTACATACATACCATCCAATTTATATGCATTTACAAATCTAACACCGACAGTTTACCATTTTACATTCACACCAACCCAATTTTTCATATCACAAAAAAATGCCACTATTTTAACATTCAAAAAGCGAAATACAACTCTTCATGCATAAGGTGGTATGAATTTAAAAATTGAAGTTTAGGAGTTAGATATGTAAATGCATAAGAATTGAGTGGTATGTATGTAAATCTTATTTTTTCAAGTACCCAAATGTTCTCAGATTATTATGATTATGATGCAGGCGAGGATTGAACTCCAAATCTACGACTTCAAAAACTTTTACTGAAGCGCTAACGTAAATTTGTATTGTTACTAGACCTGTTCGAGATCATCTCTTTCACAGTTTTTACTTTTCCTAATGGCTGCCACAATTTCGTATGGCTACAGTTATTTAGCCTGTATATAGTAACATTTACATACATACAGCCCAATTTCTATGTATTTTTATATCTAACACCTAAATTTTGCTTTTTTACATTCATACCAACCAAATCTTTCAATCACATAAAAAATACCAATAGTTTAACTTTTAAAAAGTGAAATACACCCTTTCATGCAAGTAGCATGTATGCAAAAAACGAAATTTAGGCCTTACATACGCAAATACCTAGGATTTAAGTGTTATGGATATCAATCTCCCATCAAAATATATAATCAGAATTCAAAAATTACTAAAAAAAACCTTGCTGTTGGCATCTGCTGCAAACTTGTCAGCCACGATGACATCAGAGGGTAACAAGAGTTTCACTTCTTTCAGCTTTGCCTTCTCAATAAGAGCTATGGCTAGACCAAGCTTATCTTCCTCAACAAGAGAGGAACCAACACCATGCCCTTGTGCCTTGTAGAATGTGAAAATCATTCCTCCTCCAAGAATAAGGATATCAACTTTCTCTAAGAGTGACTCGATCACCCCAATCTTTGTTGAAACCTTTGAACCACCAACAATGGCAGCAAAAGGTCGCTTCGGATTCGCAACAGCCCCGACAAGATAATCAAGTTCCTGCAAGTCATAACAACTAAGCACACAGAAACTAGCAGCTAACAGAGATAGCTTTTTTATAATTTAGAGCATTTACATGCATACCAACTAATGCCTATGTATTTACATATATAACATTTAAGCTTTATTTTTTACATTTATGCCACCCAAATATATCATAACACAAAAAATACCCCAATTTTAACATTTAAAAAGTGAAACACACCTTTTTTACGCATGGGTAAGGTGGCATGTATGTAAAAATTAAAGTCGAGGTGTTAGATATGTAAATACATAGAAATTAAGTGGTCCGTATGAAAATCCACCTGTATTTCTTTCATGACAACGCATGTTCCTGTATATGAAATATATCACAAGCAATTTTTGTACTCATTTGACCTTTTACTGAGCCTCAAATCATTTTAGGTATATTTAAATATAAACCACACAATTCTTACCTATTTACGTATCTAAAATTTAAACTTTAATATTTACATTCATAACACTCAAATCTTCAATATCCCAACAAAATATCACTGTATTAACTTCTTAAATGTCAATCGCATCTTCTTATGCATAGATTTACGGTGCCAAGATGTTATAAATAAAAATACCAAACTTTATATTTTAGAGTATGAATCGATAAAAATTGTGTTGTACGTATGTAAATTTCCCATGATTTTAATGAAATCCAGCTTAAAAGGAAACTATTCACAAGGGAATTACCAAAGAGAAGACTGCATCATACCTTCTGCATGAGGAAGCCAGCAACAGCAGGTTTCAAGTACTTTGCAACACCCTCTGTGGAAGCATGAGCTCTGTGAGCAGTTCCAAAGGCATCATTAACATAGAGATCAGCAAGAGAAGCAAGCTTCTTTGCAAACTCCGGATCATTCTTCTCTTCTTCCTTATGGAATCTCACATTCTCAAGAAGAACAACGCCACCCTCAGGTAATGTAGCAACAATTTTCTCCACTTCCTCGCCAATGGAATCATTGGCCATTTCAACCTATGTTATTACAAAAAAATAAAAAAAGCAAAAGAAAAATAATTGAAATAAAAAATTGCTACCACTGAAATTAAGAATTTTTAGAAAGGCTTACATCAACTCCAAGAAGTTCAGATATCCTAGGCACAAGAGGCTTCAAGCTGTATTTCGGAGTGACACCTTTAGGGCGGCCCTGAATTTCAAATTAAAATTGTTAATGTTTGGAATAGTACTTCTTTAAGTTTTCATTAATTTCAAAGGAAAAAAAAAACCAATAAAAGTAGCTAAGCAACTAAGTCTGTCACAATGCCACATAAAATAGTAATTAAATAAAAATTATAGACAACACATCAAGGACTATATATATGTATATATGTATATATATATATATATATATCTANGCAATAGATTCATTAACAAACATAGAAATATTTCCCTTGAAAATGAACAAATAAAAAACAAAATAAATAGATATTAGAGAGATTTGAGAAAAGATACTTAAAGCACACCAATTTGTCGCCCCTCCGTAACCTTCTTTTTCTGGTTTTCCATTTATCGCTTTTAATCATACAAAAATTTTTGTAATTAAATTTAAAANCCAAAGCACACCAATTCGCCGCCCCTTCGTAACCTTCTTTTTCTGGTTTTCCATTTATCGCTTTTAATCATACAAAAATTTTTGTAATTAAATTTAAAAAAGCATTTATTCCTTCAGAAAAAAATTACCTCCTAGAGTTTCTTGGAAGATCTTCTCCATTATTGGGGGCTTCTCCGGCGAAAACATTCGGCCGGCAAAGAGGAGCAGCCTTCATCTCCAGCAACCCAAGTGGCCTTCCTAACCGTCGTTTGTGATTTCTCAAACAACCTTCTTGTTGGGTTCCAAAGAAGGTGGTTTCTCCGGTGGATTCAGGNTTCTCCGGCGAAAACGTCCGGCCGGCAAAGAGGAGCAGCCTTCATCTCCAGCAACCCAAGTGGCCTTCCTAACCGTCGTTTGTGATTTCTNCTCTCCGGCGAAAACATCCGGCCGGCAAAGAGGAGCAGCCTTCATCTCCAGCAACCCAAGTGGCCTTCCTAACAGTCGTTTGTGATTTCTCAAACAACCTTCTTGTTGGGTTCCAAAGAAGGTGGTTTCTCCGGTGGATTCAGGCTTCTGAAACGGGAGATTGGCGGCTCTCTCGCGAAGCAGTGCTTAAGAGCATGCAAGTAAAAGCCCGAAAGAAAATCTTGGGACGCAAGAGATCGCCCGTAGCTGCATTTAATATCGAATTTAGTCCACTTTTTGTGATAAGCGGGTGAAACGCGCGAAACAAACACAACCACAGTGTTTTCAAAACGTCACCGCAGCGAAAAAGCTGCCCCAAACGGAGCCTTAGATATAGGTTCACAGGAATAATTCTGGAATGATCTAGAAGGATTAATAAAAAATGATACAAAAACNCCAGTGTTTTCAAAACGTCACCGCAGCGAAAAAGCTGCCCCAAACGAAGCCTTAGATATAGGTTCACAGGAATAATTCTGGAATGATCTAGAAGGATTAATAAAAAATGATACAAAAACTTTTATTAGAGGATATTTAAATATATATGTTTGTAAAGTGATAGAAAAATTTAAAAATAATTATGATGGCTATGATTTTAGAATGATTAATGAAAGAAGCAAAAAATATATTAGATTTTGTTTTAGTTTGTAACTTTTTCATTTCCAATATTTTATTTAAGAAAAAGAAGAGCATATTATTACTTATAAGAATAGATATAATAAAACACAAACTGATTATTTTCTTATAAGAAAAAGAGGTCATTGAGAGTGTAAAGATTGTAAGATCATTCCAAGTGAAAATTTAAGTGTTCAACATCGATTATTAGTAAATTAAATACTAAAGAAGGTGAAAAAAATATGTTTAAACTAGTCAAAGAAAGAAAAAATAAAAGTAAAAAATTAATTCAAGTGTATTAAAAACGAAAATCAAAAAGTGTTTTCTTAGAAAACGATATCCAAGACAGGTGGGTGAGTTATTTTGAAAAACTTTTCGATGATTTTTGAAAATACGATCGACCTTACTTATCTTAATATCATTAATTATAATAAAATATTTTATTTTTACCGTCGCATTAGTTAAAAAGAAGTTAATAAAGCTTTAAAGAAAACCAAGAGTAGAAAATCAATAGGACCTGATAAAATCTCAATTGAAGTATGAAAATATTTAGGAGATTTGTGAGTTTCTTGCCTTACTAATATTATTTAAAAACCAAAAAGGCGCCTAATGAGTGGAGAAAGAGTATTTTGTCCCCCATTTTTAAGAATAAAGTGGATGCCCAATAATGTGCAAATTATAGAGAAATTATTTTGATGTGTCATACTTTAAAATTATGGGAGAAGGTAATTGAACGTAGGTTAAGACGTGATACAAAGATTTCTCATAATCTGTTTAGATTTATGTTGAGCAAGTCTAGTATGGAAGCTATATATTTATTGAGAGATTTGATGGAGAAGTACAGAGAGGATATGGAGAATGTTCATATAATTTATATTGATTTAGAAAAAACTTACGATAAGGTTCCAATAGAAATTTTTTGGAGAGTTCTAAAGAAGAAAGGTGTTGATATGACTTATATTCAAGTCATCAAAGATATATATACTAGAGTCGTTACTTGTGTACAAACAGGAGGATTGACCAAGTATTTTCCTATTACAGTTGGATTAGATTAGGGGTCGAGTTTAAGCTCATAAGTTTTTGTTTTAGCTATGGATGCTCTTAATGGGCATTTGCAAAAGGATGTACGGTGGTGAATGCTATTCGCTAACGATAACCTACCTGTGAATAAGACTAGAGAAAAATGAAAAAATTAAATTATGGAGGTCTACATTGGAGTTTAAAGGCCTTCATATGAGAAGATCTAAAACTAAATGTATGGAATGTAATTTAGTAATAATAGCTCTAGTGACAGAGTTGTAACAATGGGTGATCAAATCATTAAAATGTATGAATTTTTTAGATATCCTTGGTTTATTTTTCAAATTGATGATCATATAACTGGGGATGTTATCAGTAGAATTCAAGTTGGTTTGTTGAAGTAGAGGAATACATCAGGCCTATTGTGTGATAGAAAAGTATAGCTTAGACTAAAACAAAAATTTTATACGATGGTGGTGAGACTTGCAATGCGCTGTCGCGGAATTTTGGGCTTTAAAAGAGAAGCATAAAACAAAGTTAAGTGTTGCTGAAATGAGAGTGCCTAGGTGGATGAGGGGTTTTACACTTAGAGACAATATGCGAAACGAAATATCTATGAAAGGGTTGGTGTAGCTCCAGTGGCAGACAAGATTAGAGAGTCGCCTTAGATGGTTTGATCACATTAAATGTCGGTCATCTGGTGATTCTGTTAGGAGAGTAAATGTTTTAGATTCGACTTATGTTAAGAAAAACAAAGATAGACCTAAAAAAAAACTTGGGCATATTATATAAAAAATGATCATAATCTGTTAAAATTAAATGAAAATGACACTCAATAGGACACATTGGAGAGAAAGGATTCATGTAGCCGACCCCACTTAGTGAGAAAAATACTTGTTGTTCTTTACTTTCAATTTTTCTTATTTGTAAGTAGGGGTTCTTACTTGAGGAACTATTTATATTCTGATTCAGAAGTCTTTTGATTTGATTTTGAGTATTTTAGATATTATGATTTTTGTTTCTACCCTAAGGTGTGTTTTATCCTCCTTTCACAAGTGGTCAGTTTGTATCTTGCTCGAAAACAAGTGGTGGAATCTCCTAGCCGGTCGAATGTCGTTCATTCTGAGTTTTCTTCATTGCATTCAGTCAAGACAGCCGCCAATGACGTCAAATCCGTTGTGCAACAACAGTTTTATCTCTATAATCCCTTCCAAATACTATAAACCCCACCTATTAACCTTCCCTCGCTATTCCATAACCATCACTCCGCAAAAGACTGCTTTCCAAATATTTTATAGGAGCCTTAGAATGATATCACTCATACTATCGAGTACATCTAATATGTACTTACATAATGAAAAAGATATCCCTTTCTGTGAATGTGCTATTTCTATGTTAATAAAGTATTTTACTTTTTCAAGTCCTTTAATTAAAAATTGATCATCTAGAATTTTTTTCAAATATTCTATACTTATGGTATCATTTCACTTTATGATCAAATTATTCACCTAAATCAACATTGCAATAAAGAATCCTCGCATACTCGTAAAAAAGTGATTAATTTGTCTTAAAATGTTGAAAACCAACTTGTTGAATGGTTGGTTATAGAGAACTCTGAAACCAATTGCTTTGTTTCAAACCAAAAAATGATTTATTCAATCAACAAGTCAAATTCTCCCACTATCGATTCTAACCAAGCTATGGAAGCATCTAGAACTTTTTAACAATGCCAATATGGAGAAAGACATTCTAAACATCTAATTGATAACAAGACCAACTTCAAGCCGCTACAATGGCAAGCAAACATCGAAATTTATTAAACTTTTTCATTTATTTATATTAAAAGATTATCCTACTAACTTTAAATGAAAATTCGGGTACTTATTTGAATTTTTAGCTTAATCATTAACTTATTGAAGTGCTTATTCAGTCAATATAGACAAGTAAAATACAAGTGAAGTACAATCATAAAAAAAAAATTAAACAAATTACATATTAACATACATGTGAAATCTCAACTCAAGCTCCAGTCGAACATAAACAATTTATAATATACCAAGTTAAGCTCAATCCACAATATAATTGCCTCGACTTAGCTTGATTATGACCCTGCTTGACACAATATCTTCAAGAGAAACATTAGAATCAAAATCAACAAAACCGATGGAATTTATTTATGACCTTCCTCCACTCATAAACCTTCACAAGGATAAGGAGAAGGTGCACTTTATTGTAATAAATAAGATAATGAAGTAATGTAATATGTAGCACCACTAATAACAATCCATTTGTAAAGTGTTTTTTTGAGCCAAGATGTGAAAAAGAGGCGAATAGGCAAATGTTAATTATGTAACATTTACTTTGGGCCGAGATTCACAAATGCTTAAGAGAGTTCAAAGTTTTTGATATTGCCCACGAGTAAATTTCGTAATGATAACATCTTTCAATCATGTGATTGTTCTCATTACAATGGGTGTCATATAACTTTCCCTTATTTTTGTTAAATGATTTCTCTTTCCAAGGGGAAAATGTTTTTTGCATGCATCAGCCATCTTGGCCTCTTTAGAGACCATTAATTTGCTTTGCTTCTCTTCTTGAAAAATCATAGAATAGATTTTGCGGTGATGGGAAAAGGTTGTATCAAAAGGATTTGGCCACAAATGATTGAAAATGAATTATTTAAACCAACAAGAAATTACCTATTCTTCTTCATTCACATTCCTCAGTCTTCTTGATAGCCCCAAATGAGCAAAATGGCACATAAAATGATACATTAAATTTTGTTAAATAGGTTACAACAAAGTTCGTCTCTTGTTTCTGTGAATCAATGTCCCTTTTCTTTTGAAAAAAAAAATTGCGTTCTTTTGTGAAAACCTATCCATCAAAGCGCAACAAACCTCAACAGTTGAATCGACACGTATAACGATATTGACAACATCAAATTACGAAACCTTGAAAAGCCATTATGGACCCATATCACTGCATCTTATCCAAGGAAAAATTAAATTTTCATTAGTAGGTGTTCATTTCTTGGTTGTTCCATCAAAATAAAACAAATTTTGATTTTGGCAGTGAGGATTATCAACATTTAAAGGCTTTGGGAATAATTTAAACACGGGATGATCCAAGCTACGAAAGTGAGAAGGGTTTGAGAAATCCAAGGAAATTGTACCTTCAATGGATTTCAATGAAACTTCCTTCATCAACTCCATTGAAGTTGACAGGTTCCACTCCCAAACTATTTTTAGCAATTTAAGGATTGCAATAAACTGTTGACTTAAAGAAGGAGATGACATCAAAAACAACCATCATGCTTAGGATGAGGGAGAGAACCATTCAGCTGTGGAATAGGGAGACAGTGTCAGTCATTTTTTTGAAGTGTTCGTCAAGGACCTTACTCTAATTCCATGAAAAAAAAAAACAGGGAATGTTGATTAAATATTACTTTTTCTATCAATTAAAGGTACAAAATGCACTGTTTTTACACACAAAGAGGCATAACATAAATTATCAAGGCATCTAAAGATTGTCTAAATCACCTGAAATCAAGCAGCATATAAATTTATTTACAAAAAAAAAATGTTAAAAATCATCTAACATAGCAAACTAGGCTGTTGTTTTGCAGAACATTATTGATAGTATCCCAGATTCCATGCTATTTAATTGCTGAACTTGCAATTTTAACACCCTGCCTCCCCCAAGAAAAATAATAGTATCAAGACATTTTATTCAGGCTTTCTTTGAAAATACAACTCCAATACAAATTAAAATTAAAATATTCATAAAATAAAATATATGATATAATAAATTAAATAAATATATATATATGGATTCCCCTAAATGTTTAAATCCGCATGAACTGTATAAATTTAAACTATATTAATTAAACAAATCTTTGAACAGCAACTATAAAGCCAAAGTATCAAAATGACTTACATCAATAATTTAACAACCAAAACAAGTGAGATTTAACGACCTCCCTTTACCTCTAGATTTCAGAGCGGGTATACCAGAGAATCTACAGAACCACCGATGAAATACTTCCAGCAAACACCTCTTTCCTATTGATTTTAACCAAAAAATGAAAGCAAAACCATTTACTCAAAAATCCAGGAGAAAAAAAGAGAAAGGAGGTAGAGACAGAGTGATGGCCTAAGCTCACCTACACACCGCAGATCAGCAATGGCGCGAGCAAGCGCATCAACAGCGAATTCACTTATCGTTAATATCATTGGCCTCCCTTTTCTCCTCCATGGCCATGGCTTCGGAGGATTCTTTCTACTTATCGCGCCACCCGTTCCTAGGGCTGCTCGCCGGCGTTATCGAACNGCCAACACACCGCAGATCAGCAATGGCGTGAGCAAGCGCATCGACAGCGAATTCACTTCTCGTTAATATCATTGGCCTCCCTTTTCTCCTCCATGGCTTCGGAGGATTCTTTCTACTTATCGCGCCACCCGTTCCTAGGGCTGCTCGCCGGCGTTATCGAACGCAGACTCGGGGATACGTCGACCTCCTTCTGCGAACTGCGGCTGGAGGGGGCCGATTATGAACTCATGATCAAAATAATCTTTCTGACTACAAATTTTTATTTTTTTGATACTGATAGAAATTGTCACCTCATCTAAATAGGTATGGTGTGTTTTCAAGACCCATAAGCTATCAAAATGAAGTTTAACAAAACAGAAATTCGAGTTAAATGATGTGCGAATAATATTTTTTTTTTAAGAATTAGTGTTATTTATGGTATTGTTGTATTAATGGTGGTATTTCGATGTAATAATACCACAATAAAATCAATACTATCATAAATATCATTAGTTGTACCTAAATCTGTATTGAGGGGATGGCTTTCGAGAGGAGAAATTATTACATCTGGATGGGCTTCATTCAGATTAGATGCGGGTGATAGTGTTTTTTTTTTTTTTAGTATTAGTGATATTTATGGTAGTATTGATAGTATTATGGAGTAATAATACCACAATACTATTATAAATGTCACTAGTTGTATTGACGCTATCCAGATGTAATAGTTTTTTCTATAAAAGTGAGAATGCTTAATAAAACTATTTCTATTGTTTTTTTTTTCTTTTTTTCATGTTATTACAATATTTATTTGAATTAAAATTATTTTCACACATTAATAACAAAGGAGCAAAACATAAAATTAAACTCTAGCTAACACGTGCTTAATTAATCAAATTCAAGCTCAAATTGAAAGTTGCTTGGGCTTGATAATATATATTGAATTGAACAATAATCAATATGGACGCTCATAAAGAATGATTCAATTTTAATGAACACATTTTAGATTTATTTAGACTAGAATTCAAACAATCCTCATTTTAGGCTAAAAGTAACAACAAAAGGATTATCTTGATTTTTTCGCTATATATTTAATAAGAAAAATCGGAAGACTGATTTGGTTCAGTTTTATAAATCTTAATTTTGAATCAAATGTTGCGTCATTGTAAAGAGAATTGTTGGTTCCATATTAAATATTTTTAATGTTTAATAGGATAGAATAAAATTAAAATCCAGAAACATGTATGTAAAACAACAGTCCAAAACACGAGCAAATATTACATTCAAACTCGGGACGTAATTTACGCTCGAGGTCTAATGGTAGGACTCCACGTGAGCCTACCACAAACACTGGGATTGGTCGGTGTTAAAATTTGTGAGGCTCACTTGACACGTGATGCATCACCATTAAACTCTAGATGCATCTGGAGTTCTGATTTAATATTTTTTCCCAAAATAGATTCTTGATCCAGTCTAAGCACTTCAAAAAAATTTTAAAAAAGAAGAAATTTTACATACCTGCAACTCAATTCTATTGTATTTACATATCCAACAATAAAATTTTATTTTTTACATATATGCCACAATATTTACACATTAAAGGATATATTTCATATTTTAAAAATTAAAAAAATGGTATTATTTATGTGATATGAAACATTTGGGTGATATAAATGTATATATATATTATTATTTTATTTTTTATTTTTTTTTGTCTCAGATATGTAAATACAGAGGAATTATGTGGGCATATATGTAAAAGTACCTAAAAAAATAGGAAGTGTTAGAAGTATTTCATCAAAACTGTTGTTTCCACACATTTCTTAATCAAAGTCGTTAACAACAAACCCTTCAATATTAAAACACAGAAGCAGTGGTCCCTCCACTTATTTCTATAAGAACATACCAAGAAAAAGAGCAGCAGCTCAGCTGCCAGTAAGGTTTAAAGTTAATAAATAACTCACAAAACTCCCTCAATAAAAAGCCATTAATGGCCAGCTTAGTTCTCAAGCATCATCAAGGGCAAGAACACCAGGCAGTGATTTTCCTTCCAGAAGTTCCAAGCTTGCGCCACCGCCTGTCGAGATATGGCTCATCCTATCGGCAAGCCCGGCTTTCTCCACGGCAGCGACAGAGTCGCCGCCGCCGATGATGGTTGCGGCACCTTTTCCAGTAAGGTCGGCCAATTTCAGGGCAATGGCCTGAGATGATTAAGCAGAATGTCAGAATTAGGCTTTAAAGTTGATATGAAGGCATTTACATGTCAAGAAAAATATCAAAATGGTCCTCCAACTTTTTATAGGGGTTATTTTAGTCTTAGAATTTATAAAAATGTCAATTTAATCCTCATATTTTTTAATATTGACTAAAATAATCCCCTCTAAATACCTTTTTACCCTCCTTTAAACAAATATGGGGATTAGTTTAACACTTTTATAAACAGTGACTAAAACTACCTTATGTAAATAGTAAGAGGATTATTTTGACACTTCACCTTTTACATATATATACCACTCAATTCCTATGTATTTACATA
>JXCR01145607.1:334260-351303 GCA_002079205.1 Phalaenopsis hybrid cultivar
TAAATTATGTTAAATTAAATGTGGCTGGCTGTTGGCATCCGGATTATGCCGTGATCTGAGGAATTTTTAGAGATTTTGAAGGTAAATGTCTCTGTTTTTTCTCCTCCCCTGTTGCGGTTGATAACCCTTTGGCAACGGAATGCTCGGAGGTTTTTTTGGCTTTAACGGTGGCTAGTGTTTTCAATTTTCACAAATTAGAGGTGGAAATGGATTCTAAATTTCTCTTTTGATATTCTATTGGGTATTTCTCCACCCTCATGGGATATTTTATGCACTTTTACACGTATCATGAATGTTATGGCTGAGAAGCATCTCGAGGTAAATTGGAGTTTCATTCATAGGGAGGGCAACTCCCAGTTGATTGGCTTGTCAAATGTGCTGGAGAGGTTTGTCACGTTGGGATTTACCCACCTGCTCATCTTAGAAGACTCCTCATTGGAGATAATTTATACCTACCTTATGTCTGTTTTTAATCCCTCATGTTTATTGGCTTTCTGGATGATTTGTTTTCGGTTTGCTTCGGGTTTGCACTTCACATTTGCATATTATTGTTTCTCTTGGCAGTTTTAATCTCATGGTTTTCTGTTGGATGGCTAACCGTGATAATGCTGATGGAGAACTATTCTTTTGTGAAGACGCCTTTTGTACATGTTTTCTATTTGGCTTGCCAAGCTTTACACGTTCACAGGTTTACTTATTTTTTGTTATATGGGTTTCTGGGTATGCCTGTATTTTTTTGGGACAATTTTTTGTGTGAGTTGTAGTGTGGGGAAAGGAACCCCTAGGAGTGTGTCATATGTATTTTTTGGTTTTCTTAGACGGAGATCCTCTCCCTCCCCTTCCCCTCCCCGTACTTTCTTTTGATATTAACGCGTAGGGAGCCACCGCTGCTCTTTCCCAATATATATATACAAACAGATAGATATATATATATATATATATATATATATATATATNCCCACTGGCAAGGGTTCGATCCCTACCGTGATGCGTGGGGGGTCGAATTTTAGGCACATGGCACAGGCTCTCATCATGGGGTCGGATTGCGCATGGGAAATCGATATTTGAGCCGCTGTCAAATATCAATTTCCTTTTATATATATATATAAAGAGAGAGAGAGAGATATTATCAAGCTTCCTCTAGAAACCTCTATGCCTCTACAGAAATACATAAAAGAAATAAATCTGTTGAATCNAGTTGGTAGGCAGGGTCACCGTAAGTCTCCTCTGGCAAGGGTTCGATCCCTACCGTGGTGTGTGGGGGGTCAAATTTTGAGCCACATGGCGCGGGCTCTCATCATGGAGTCGGATTGCGCATGAGAAATCGATATTTGAGCCGCTGTCAAATATCGATTTCCTTTTATATATATATATATAGAGAGAGAGAGAGAGATAAACATATTATCAAGCTTCCTCTAGAAACCTCTATGCCTCTACAGAAATACATAAAAGAAATAAATCTGTTGAATCACTACAACCACATAGGACAAAATTCAATAAATGATGATATGGGTCTGCTGAAAGTTTCNGAGAGAAACATATTATCAAGCTTCCTCTAGAAACCTCTATGCCTCTACAGAAATACATAAAAGAAACAAATCTGTTGAATCACTACAACCACATAGGACAAAATCCAATAAATGATGATATGGGTCTGCTGAAAGTTTCAAAACAACAGTTTGGTTCAAGAAAGCAGAAATAAAAACCCTTCAAGAATATCACGCAAATAGAAAAATTAAACTAGAGGGTGGTGAAATCTTAGGCAAGCACAGAAGACCAGTAGATAAGTTGGATGACATGGTAAGCATTATAGCTACTTAATCATGCCCCAAAATCGGAAAGACAATAGCTCTAGCAAGTGTAAAAAATGATTTCTTTGATACTGAAGTAATATGGTTACAGTAATTAATGAACAAACCCTCACTTCCTAAATATATTTAAAAAAAGTCATAATGTGCATTGGAAATATAAAAAATAGGGAAGTTGGTGATGGAGGATAGTGGATATACATGTAAATGCTAATGTGGATAGGTTTTGGTTTTTTTCCCCCATTTTTGGATTATATGTTGAAAGTGTAGCTCTACCCTTATTTCTACAACTTTGAAAAAGGATCGTGTGAGCATCTCTTATTAAACAAATTCTACAGTGTAATATAATTCTTTAAATACTTCATGCAAGTCCTTCCAAACCCAATTAAATGTTAGCACATTAATATAAGTTCAATTTAAGCCATGTTATGCTTTTGGATTCCATCCATGGACATATGCTAGTAAGAAATTCTCCCTTGTGAAAAGGTATAATACATTACCTACATATTCAGGTAATCACAAAGGGAAACTGAAGTTCATTAATTTGAAAAGGCAGTTAAAAGGCCATTCAATAAATAAACAATTTCCCGTGGTTAACTTTGTGTTTATTTATAAATTATTAGCTTTATAAAGAAAAGTTTAATCTAAAAATCCTGCTTCTACTACTACAACAATTATATATATATATATATATATATATCTGTGTGTGTGTGTGTACAAAACAAACTCCAAATGAAATATATATAATTCATGCTCGCTTGCATATGCAGCATGACTGATACAGTACACCTATTTGGGAGTTGAAGGAATCAAATAAAATTTTTGGACATACACAATAAAAAAAAAGAAATAATTTATTTACTTTTGGATGAAAATGCGGCATGCTTATTATCATATCGAGCGGCTCAATGAGAAGAATCCAACTAGCCCGAGATCATTTAATTATGAGGCCGTTAAAGCACCAAAATATTGCAAAAATGATATGTGATCAAGACAATCAATGTGAACTATCTGATAGAATGTTTCTGGTTAAATTTGTTAAAATATCTCTATCAAAACTATAAATAGACCTCAATTATTCACTTGAAGATGAAGAGAATATAAGAGTGAGCTCACCAATAAAGCATTACTCTTGAAACGAAGTATAGGTGAACGACCACAGTTATTATCGAACACCAAAAGTAATTTTTGTAGTCAACTATGATTGTTATAGCCACCAACTACGGCATTTTTAGCAACTAATTACAACTTTTGCAACCAACTACGTCTATTATAACCACCAATTACAATTATTATAACCAAATTTTGGTTGTAGTCAAACAACTACCATTCATATGTTATTATCAACTTTTATAATCTTAGTTTCTCTAATTCTAGAGAATAGTGAACCTATGTACTTTCAGTTTCATAATGAAACTTTAATTTGTTCAAACCAATGATTTTTTTCATTTTTAGGAAATTTTTAAATAAAAATAAAACCTGGTTCTCTTACATCTCTATCAGTGAGCATGTTGAAAAATTATATTGAGACAAGGCTTAAGATATTTCTATGCCTAACATGTCACAATCTTAATATTCTCATTTCTAGTATGCTCAACTTAAATATCAACATTCAATGCATATATCTATACAACATTGTTATAAAATTCACCTTTAAATGATTAAGATATACTCTTATCTCATAATACTCCAAAAGCACTTCTCCATTAACCCAACATTAGCTCTTTAGAGGTTATGTGTTTATCTATATCTTCATCATTTTATATCACAGAACCATGATGCTTAGACCAATCACACCTTCGTATAATTTTATCACTCAATAATATTGATTTATATGTGTTCTTTTCACACTCATTAAATTGTGCATTATGTATTTGATATTTATTACAAAGCTTTTAGAGCCTCTATATTCTAAAAATTATCACCATCATTCTAGTAGATACTGCATATATAGCAAATATTTCATTTGCAAAAAGACATGCACTAACACATCTTACTTCGAATATATTTTGTAAATATTTGCATAACTAATACAAAAAGATACGTATTATTGGTCATCAATGTAATCCTACTATGATTAAAAACTCTTTCTTCACTCCACATCTACTTTTAATATTAACTATTGATTCACTGCGCATATCTTTAATAACCTCGATATACCTTGGAGACAACTTTTTTACATCACTATGCACTAAATCAACTATGGTTTACTCAATAGTATGCCTTTTTCAAGACAAATAAAATCATACAAAATTTTTTCTTTGCTCTCTTTGTTTTTCTCATTAATTTTATTAACCCAAAAAATTGTTTACCTGATTGAGCATATCCTGGTATGAAACCAAATTAGTTCTCCGAGAGTGTTATAAGTTTTTTAAGTCTACATTTTACTACTATCTCCCTAACTTCACAGTACAACACCAACAACAAATGTCTTTATCCCACTAAGTGAGGCCGGCTACATAAATCTTTTTTCTCTATTGTATATTATTGAGTGAACTTCACCGTATTGATTATAAATTTAATTCCTTTTATAACAAATACAATTTCAAGCACCTCTTTTGTTATTAAATAATGGTGTGCAAAAATGATTCTTACCTAATCATTTAACACCCTCTCATAAGCAATTTTGTTGAAGGGATTTGAGTGTAATGTGTTTACATGTAACGGTTTTAAAAATTTTAGTATTTGGTTGAGAGTAAAGCAAATTCAAGAAATTTCTCTTAAGGAACTTTGAATAAACCAATCAATTTACTTCAGAGGAAAATACAATTCAAACAATTCAAGTGAATTCCAAATATATTTGACAAGCAATATTGTCAGCGCGAAGCGACATTTATTCATAATCTCCCAAAATCATGCTCGCAACCTATGGCCTCAATTCACCAAAATCTCATCACACTCGTGCCCACCTAAGATGACCTTGCTGCACTCACAACCTCTTGACACTCGCACTCGTGACATCAATGCAACCTCATAAAACCTATTAATGACCTCACTAAGATGGCCTCACTGCATTCACAACCTCTTGACACCCGCACTCGTGACATTAATGCGACTTCATAACACCTATTGATGAACTCACTTACAGCCCACATGCTTGCCAATCCACCATCATCCACTCTGGAACCACCACATGCCCCAAATTCTTTAAATATATATATATTAAAAGAATACTAAAAAAATAATTATATTCATTTTGCTTTCAACTAGCACCAAAAGGCAATTTCATACATTTACTATACAAATACAATCAATCAAACAAACAAAGTATTCTGAATACATTTTACTTGCTGTACACAGCATTTCAAATACAACTGGGTTCTAAGAATTTACAACCAAACACACCTTAGTCTTCAAAATTCTCATGAAAAAAAATCTATTAGCCAAAAACATTGCAAGAACCCCATAACTCTCAGAAATAATTATGCCCTTCCAAAATAAGTTGCACCTTAAACACCATTTAATAATTTCTCAAAACCCTTGTGCTAACCCTACCAGTGCAAGCATCAGTTTTTGATGCAACAACATTCATGCACTCAACCCAAGAAAAAAGAGCCACGAATAAATTGACAATGTGAATATAGCGATATTAAAAACAGGATCATATCAATTCTATGCAAACTTCAGCATAAAGCTGAGTGCATAATGCTCCGTTGCAGCTTGATTGAATGTATTATTTGATATATTGCATTGATACTCCTCCAAGCATATCATTTCATAATAAGTTTCATTATATCCTCATTTTCCAATGTTAGAAGAGAATAGTACATCAGAAATGACGAATTGTTATCAGTTGCAAACAAATTAAAATAAATTAATACATCTAGAAGAGCGAAACCGCATTCTTCCACTTCTAAAATCAAGTCATATCGAATTAGTCAAATTAGTAACATAATAATAAGATTTATAGAGAGGAAAAACTATATGCTTGCCAATTTAGACTTTAAATTTCAGTATATAAATTGGTGCGTACAAGAGAATTCAAGTTTTGAATTAACTTGTTAGTGTTGCACAAGAAATTAGCACACACTAAGGTAGTATAAATGACAAGCAGAAAATATTAGAAAATTTTACGTGAAAAACACGGAAAGTAAAAAAACCATGAGGTCGTGTCAAGTTGAAATATTTCACTATGAGTTGGTGATTACAAGTACAGCCCCTTCTCCGATAGATGAGAAAGGTTTACACAGCCTCTCAAGTAACATCGTCGATGAGCGGAAGAACTTTTGGACCCTCAGTAGTGAGCGATTGCAAGAAGGTGCAATAGTCAGACCTTCAATGCACCATCTTCGGGTTGACACGACGTCTGGGATGATGTGTTGCTTCGTAAGTTACTTTGCACAGTATTTTGTCAAAATAACTCAAAATGCGTCAAAAAAATATCATAATTTGTGTCTCAGCAGCCAATACATCGGTCGTCCGATTTCGAACAAACTAACGCCTGGATCTCGCAATATATGTAAAAAAATAGTTTTCCACCATTTAAAAAAACAGTTTTCACCATAAATTAAAAAAAAAGATTTTTCACCATAAATAAAAAAAACACACCACACCATAAATACATAGCAACTATTTCTTATCGCATCAAACTAACATCATTAAATTAACTATAAATATATATTATTATCAATTCGTTAATATGATATCCCCCGTGTAAATTAACAAAATACACAAATCCTAATACAAATTATCGCACTTGCTTGAATAAATGTTTATAAATGTTGCATCAGCCTTGATAAAAAAAAAGAATGCACATCCAAAAGGCCATCAAGAGTGAAGAAGTCAACAAGCGGCCAAGGTCGTTAAAAAAAATCGAGATTATGGAGACCAGTCTCAATATTGTCATTTCAACCGTGCAAAGGGCCTCAAACAGAGAGATATTTTCACCTAAAGAAAGAAATTAAATGTTTGATATGTCAAGGTCATCTGGGCCGCTACTTATAAAAACGGAGTAAGCAGAATCAAAAGAAATCGTCAAAATTTTCGAATAAGAAATATAACTACAAATTATTTTATTCAAGTAAATAACTTTTGATTTCTTCATGGCAAATAAGTTCCTAATTTTATTTTTATTTAGATTTTCTTTGTTGCTTTAAAAAAAATTTATTCAATGAAATTTTCTTATCAGTGAAGTTCTCTTTATTCTCTCATAAAAAGCCGTTGACAATGACTCCACCCATCCCTTAAAAGACGAGACCAGAAGACAAATGTCGATGAAAAGCTGGTAGTGGATATACTCTTCACTAGAAAGTCCTTTTGAGTACAAGTGACAGACAAGGACCCCACCTACACCCCTAAAAGTTGAGTTTAAGAAGCAAAACTCGATGGGAAGCCAGAAGTAAACAAAGTCGTCGCTAAAAAGACTCTATGAAAGCAAGTGATCGACAAGATCCCCACTCAAAGACCTCAGAAGGCTACAGACCTCAAAAGTCACAGATATATCAAAGATCTCAAAATGCTACAAGCCACAAAAGACATGGGCACATCAAAGACCTAAGAAGACTACAAGCCTTATAAAGCATAAGTGCATTAAAGACCTTAGAAGGCTATAAGTTTTAGAAGACACGGATACATCAAGAACCTCAAAAGGCTACTAGCCTTAAAAGGCACCGACACATTTCAAGGAGCTAGAAAGCATGTATAAGATGACACAAGCCTCAAAAGATATTAGTCTAAAAGGGCATAAGTCTAATAATTCACAAACCTCAAAAGGTATGTGATTCTTTTCTATAAAGTGCACATTTCAACTTTGATTGCAAACAACAACATGTTTGAGAACCCAAAGAATCTCATAAGACATAAGCCTAGGAAGAGGTCGACACCAATATGCTCACCCAAAGTGGAACGACTCATAAATCGAGCAACATCATCGTAGAAATGGAGTAACTACAACTCAGAAATAACAACAAAGCAAACTAAGAAGCAAAATAAAAATTTTTATTGCATTAAACAGAACATAGAGACAGGCACACTATTAATCGATGACAGCATCAGCCTAGCTCATGCAACAACGCATCAATAAAAAAAGTGAGAAAAAGCAGAAACAAAGATCAGTTCACTTCAACTTCCCTCTCGTCATCAGGAGCACACACCCACATGCTGCCCTTGATCAGAAAAGGGATCTCTTGACTTCTGAAAAAAAGGCACCTCCTCAAAGACCCCAGTCTTCTATTCTCTTTTTCAAAGGGTAAACATCCTCGCTTGAAAAGCCTGCAATATCTATGTGCTCTGATAATGGTTAGATCATGTCTTCTCTGACTCTTTTTGAGCAACTATCAGTTCTCTGTGTTGTTAATAGAAAAACCGTCATGAAGGATAAATCGTCCTGACATTTTACTAAAGGGCATCCCAATAATAATATATCTATCGCACGGTAGTTATTCGCTTTCTTGTACTAGTAAAAGATGTCGATCTCTAAAAGCTTGGTCATCAAAACCCTCGTAGAAAAGGGCAGCACGTCTTCAAAATGGTGTTGGCACTGCCTCCTCAAAATTATGACACTTCCTCTAGTTTTTGGCAAGGCGAGGTTCCCCGAATATCAGCATTTCGGCAACACAAAAAAAAGTCTTGTTGATTGGCTGCCCAGCAGGTCGAGGGGATGCCTCTCTTTTTCTAGGAAATCCCGTTAATCTCTACTCAGTTGGTCGAAGGGACACATTTATTATTCAAGAAAATCTCGTTGATTGTCTGCCCAGCAGGTCGAGGGGACATCTTTCTTCTTCAAGTAAATCTCGTTGCTCGTCCAAGTAGACCAAGGAGGCCACCTTCTCATTCCTCTTCTTGTCGGTTTATAGGATCAAAACAGCTCCATTTGTGTCCAAAAAAAATGATATTTCGTTATAGATAAAAAATACGGTTTTCCGTCATAAATAAAAAAACGGTTTTTTGTCATAGAGAAAAAAAATGGTTTTCCATCATCAATTTAAAAAAAAAAAAATGCCGCGATAAACAAAAAAAATGAAATTTTGCCACTAAAAAAAAATGCACCATGCCATAAATACATAGAAATTATTTTCTATCATATTAAACTAAAGCTCTGAAATTAACTATAAAAATCAACACAATATAAAAACAAAAAATCCAAAATTATTAATAATAAACCTATAAACAAAAACATATTTTCTTTAGTATGTATACCCACAGCTGATGCGAAATTTACAAATGTGTATTCAAACAAATCCGATAATTTTTATGAAGATTTGTGTACTGGACTTAATTTATTATCAAGAATAACATATTAACGGATTTATAATAATATGTATTTATAGTTAATTTCATGGCAGTGGTTTAATGCAATAGAAAATAACTCCTACGTATTTATGACGCAGTGTATTTTTTTTATGACGGACAAACCCTTTTTTTTGGCGAAAAATTATTTTCTTAATTATGATGGAAAGCCATTTTTTATTTATGTCAGAAAATCTTTTTTCTTTTATTTATGATGGAATTTTTTTTTAAATTTATGGCGGGAAACCACTTTTTCTACTTATGGCGGAAAATCATTTTTTTGAGTTGTTTTGAGCCTATAAATAGGCAAGAAGAGGAGGGAGGAGGTGGAGTCTTAGAGCTGTCAAAACGGCTCGTTATTCGCGAACAGCTTGTCTTCGTCTCGTTAAGCAACTCTTGTTTGGCTTCTTCGTTAAACTTAACGAGCCAAACACCTTCGTTAAGCTTAACGAGTCAAACACAAACAAATTTTTAAGCTCGAAATATAAACAAGCCGAACACAAGCAAATATTTGTTCGTTCGTGTTCCGCTCGAATTGACTCGAAAAGAAATAAATATAAATATTTATTCTGCGATGTAACACTGCAAAATAACACTGATACTGCATTGACAATACACCGTGGAATAACCCCCGTGTAATTAAGAACGCGAGTGTTACTCAGCGTGTTATTTCGTAGTGTATGTTGGTGTTATTGGTGCTTTTTAGAGTCATCGTTGTATTATTAGTGTTATTGATGTTATTGAAGCCTATTTCGAGCTGAACACGAACAGGAATATAATATTCAAGCTGAACACGAACAGGAATATAATATTCAAGCCGAACACGAACACATTGTTCACGAGATGCTTCGAACACGAGTGAAAATGGAACGAGCCGAACATGAGCCGAGGCTCAGCTCGCTCGAGCTGGGCTCGTTTACAGTCCTAGTCCTCGGCTTGCTAGCAAACAATCAATAGAATTTCCCAAAAGAGGAAAGGTATCCTCCCATCGCCTTACTGGGCAAGCGATCAACGAGATTTCATAAAAAAGAAGGGTGTCGCATCAGCTTTCTTGGCAGACGATCAACAAAATGTCCTATAAAAAGAAAGATCTCCCCTCGACCTGAAGGGGAAGCGATCAACAGGATTTCCTTGAAAAGTAGAAGTGTCCCCTCAGCCTGCTGAGAAGCCGATCAACGGGATTTTCATTCATATTCTCGAGATGCAGACATTGGGGAATCTCTCCAGAGGAAGTACAAGAATTTTGAGAAGGCGATGGCGGAGCCCTTTGAAAACGATTCGGCTCTTTCTACAAGGGTATTAAAGGCAAATTTTTTAAAGATCGATCACATCCTTATCGATTACAAAAAGGTAAATAAATCTCATACAATAGATATGTTGTCATTGGGATTTCAATTAACAAAATGTCAAGATGACTTATCTTCCATGACAATTTTTCTCTCCCTGCAATACCGAGAACTGATGATACTCGAAAAGGGTTAAGGGAGACATGAGTTGATCAAGGTATAGAGACATTGTAAGCTTTCAAATCGAGGATATTGACCATTGAAAAAGAGAGTATAAGGCCACGATCCTTGAGATGTCGTTAATTCAGGAGCCAAGCAATCCCTTTTTTGGCTTGAGGACAACTCGAGGAAGCATATTCCTGATGACAAGTGGGAAGTTGAAGTGGATTGACATCTTTATTCCTATTTTTACTCGTGTTTTTCTCAATGCTTTGTTACATGAGTCAGAATGATGTAGTCATAGATTGATAGTGTGTCTGTCCGTAAGTCCTGTTTTATATAATGAAAATTTTTACGTTGCTTCTAATATTGTTTTTGTCTTTCTTTTAGAGTTTCTACGATGATGTTGCTCGATTTATGGGTCGTGTTGTCCCACTTTGGGGGTGCATATTGGTTTTAACCTATTCTAAGGCTTGTGCCTTATGAGAATCTTTGATTTCCTAAACATGCAGAAGTCTGCAATCAAAGTTAGCACGTACACTTTACAGAAAAGAATCACGTATATTTTGAGACTCATGGCTTCTAAAGCTTATGCCCTTTTAGACTTATATCTTCTGAACCTTATGTCTTCTAGGACCTTGAAATGCGTCGGTACCTTCTGAAGCTCGTAGCTTGTTAAGGTCTTTCATGTACAAGTGTCTTCTGAGGTTTGTATCATTCTGAGGTCTTTAATGCACATGTGTCTTCTGAGACTTATAACCTTCTGAGGTCTTTGATGTATCTGTGTCTTTTGAGACTTACAGCCTTTTAAGGGCTTGAGCGAATATTGTGTCAATCACTTACTCTTGTGAAGTCTTTCAAGAGAGTATCAAGTCAACTACTAGCTTCCCATCAAGTCTTGTCTCGTGGGCTCAACTTCTAAGGATATGAGTGAAAATATTATATGCCACTTGGCCTCTAAAAACTTCTAGTGAAGAATGTATCAATTACTAGTTTACCATCAAGACTTGTCTTCTTGGCTCATCTTCTAGGAGTATGAGTGGAGACATTGCATGTCGCTTTCCCTCAAAGGGACTTTCTAATGAGAATGTATCCACAACTAGCTTCCCTTCGAGACATGCCTCCTGGGCTTGTCTTTTAGTGAAATGGGTGGAGATAATGTCTGTCACTTGCCCTCAAGAAAACTTTCTAGTGATAGATATATCCACTACAAGCTTTTTATCGAGACTTGACCTGAACTTGTCTTCTAGGGGTATGAGTAGAGACATTGTCTGTCACTTTTCCGTAAGTGGACTTTCTAGTGAGTAATGTATTCACAACTAGCTTCTCATCGAGACTTGCTTCATGGGCTCGCTTTTCAGAGCTATGAGTAGAGAAATTGTCTGTCACTTTCCCTAAAAGAAACTTCTAGTGAAAAATGTATCCACTACTAGTTGCTCACGAGACTAGCCTTCTGGGCTCATCTTTTAGGGATATTAGTAGAGACATTGTCTGTCACTTGTCTTCGAGGGACATTCTCCACAAAATCTTTTATGAGAGAATAAAGAAAACTTCGTTAATAATAAAATTTCACTGAACAATAATTTTTTAAAGGAACGGAGAATCAAGATAGAAATAAAATTAAAAGCTTATATGTTATGGTGAAAGCCAAAAAAGTTTTTTACTTAAACAAGATAATTTATAATTTTATTTCTCATTCGATAATCCCGACAATTTTTTCATTCTCCTCACCCTATTCTTGTAAGTAGCTAACCAAGTGACCTTGACGTATCAAACATTCAATTTCTTCCTTTCGGTGAAAACATCTCTCAATTGAATACTACTTTATACGATGAAAATGATAATATTGAAACTAGTCTCCACCATCCAGATTTGTTAACGAACTTAGCCACTTGATGACGTCTTCCTCCTTAATGGTCATTATGATATTAACACGTGACGTGTTGAGTGGTGTGTATTCTTTTTTTTATCGAACCTCACATTCTTAGCTTGCGGGTTGAAAAGAGAAATCATGATTCTCATGCAATTCAAATTTCTTTTGTTATGAGGCTTGATAGATATCCCCAACGTTATTCTTGCACTTGCCCTCCATCGTTCGAATTGTTTTTTGTGAGCGCTAATTGCCCCATCTACAGAGATTTTAGCTTCCACACAAAAGATATAAAAGGTGTAAGAGCGGACTGTCTCCCACATCAATGATGAGTAGAAAAGTCCTAGGCGAAGTCCTCCAAAAAAGACTCCCCTTAGTAGTTTTGAATCCACTATTGAGATCTGACGAGCTTTAATAGATGAGAATCTGTGGAAGTATTCCTTGAACAACTCCCCCTCTTTTTGGTGAATTCCTAACAAATGATATAAATCTTTGATAATCATTATATTTGTTATTAACTACTCCGTGAATAACCTAGCAAGCTCGTTAAAGATTATGAAAGTACCCCCCTGAAGAGAGTAGAATAAGGTGTGAACTTGATTCTTGAGAATGGATGGGAATACTTGACAAAGAAGCGCATCATAGGCATGTTGAATGTACATGATCATTTGGTAGTGGTCAACATCCTTATAGGAGTAAGTTACCCCTTTGTAAGCGTCGATGTTCGGGAGTTTGAAGCTTGCTAAGATGGAGTGTTTGATGATCGCCTCTACTAAAAGAGGATTCCTGAAAGTTAAAGCGAGTAGGAAAAGGATCCTTATTCTCCAGAAGGAACTCTTCTTAAACCAGGCGTCATAGCTCGTCGCGATCAATATTGTCAGGATTGGCAGCAAGGCAGGACGATAACAAGTGAGTTGTGCGACACAGATAAGTGGAACTTGTAGTATCCAGGAGGTCAGCATCCCAACCTGACAGGGAAAAGATTCCCTCGCAGGGAGGGGGTCCGATGGAATATTTTCAAGTAGAGCATTTCCCGTTGGTTGTTGAACTAGTGGTAAGTAAGCTTCATCGGGCAGTGTAGGCAATTGTTGTCGAGCCCCGCGTAGCTATAGAGTCTCCAATTGAGAATCTTCCATCGTGCGTACTCGATCTTTCAAAGAATGACCCAAAGCGCCTTTGCCGGCAAGGTAACGCCTTCTAGGGTAGGAAGATGCGAAGGCTTGACGCCCTTGACTTCGTTCCAAACCCCTAGAATGATGAGTGTGGAAGCGGAATGCTCTGTTGTTGCAAGTATTGCCTGTGGTGACCATGCGGCATAGCTCGCAAGTACTTCAGTGGTTGGATTGTTTATTTCTCACAGACAGCGTCAAATTAATGTGTGCGAGAGAATTTGCGATAGTAGAGTGATAAATTAACACCTTAATGCTACACAGGAACCCAACACACGTATAGGTAGTAAAAACGATTGGCATAGAATACTGGAAGATTTTAAAAGGAAAAAAGAAAAAGGAAAAAAATCACAAGCCCTTGCCCAGTTTAAATATTTCACTATAAGTTGATCATTACAAGTACAATATCTTATCCCACAAGTAAAAAAGAGTTGCATAGCCTCTCAAGTTACATTGTCGATGTGCGGAAGGACTTGTGACCCCTTGGTAGGGAGCGGTCGCAAGGAGGAGCAATACTCGGAGCTTCAATACGATGTCTTTGAGGTCGACACGACGTCCAAAATGTTGTGTTGCTTCATAAGTTGCACTGTACTTTTTCACAAGGAGTTTGCGAAGGCCGATGATGATCGATGACACATGTTGAGTGATGGTTGTCAGTGGTTGGCGACAGTCAGTGACTGCATAAGCAAAAGGTATTTGCCAGATCGTCGATGTAGAAGTAATGATGGTTTCTCCAAGCTTCAGTCTCTTTCATATTTCAAGCTTCAGTCCTTCTTCTCAGAAAGAAGTTGGGCTCTACTAATAAAGTCTGAAATGTAAATAAGGAAGGAATTCAGACCATTTTTTATCGGGCGGCCCGAAGATATCCCCTTAATCGAACATCATTTGATGAACAATTTAGTGTCTTAATGATGTTGAAATTAAGTGATCTTGGGCTCATTGAATTCGTATTGTCGTTGTCCTCGAATTGACTATAAGCTTTTCGTATTTGAAATATGTTTGATCTTCTAGTTATGTCTGAAAGCTATTAAATGTGATTGAACAACTTGAACTGAGTTTCATTTAACTTGGATTAGACTAATTTTGGTATCGTTGGGTCCATCTCGTCGAGCCTACAAGTGTAAACGAGTCGAGTCGAGTCGAGCTTGAGCCACCCTTGGCTTGAGCTTGATTAATTTTATTAAGTTCGAGCTCAAGCTCAAGTCTAAGAGTTCGAATCGGCTCACGAGTCAGCTTGTTTATTATAAAAAAAAAGAGAAAATTATATTAATTTAAGCTATATTTATAATAAAATGTCAATTAAAATGAACAATTATGAGATAAATAATAAGAAATCACCAAATATAAAATACTAAATAATATTAATTAAACATTTTTAATGCCTTAAAGATAAAATCTTGAATTTTATATATTTTGATTATATTTTATATCAATTTTTTTTTTAAACGAGCAAGCTCACAAGCTAACAAGTCGAGTCGGGGTTGGCTTGAGCTTGGCTTATTAGCTCATCGAGCGCAGTTCAAGGGCCACTTATTGAGCCGAGCTCGTGCCAGCTCACGAGTCGGCTTGACTTATATACACCCCTAGTTGAGTTGATCAATTTGACTGTAATTTTGTTAAAATCGTAGTTATGGATGAGTATTACTCAAAATTTAAACATTCATTGCTCAAANTTAAACGAGCAAGCTCACAAGCTAACAAGTCGAGTCGGGGTTGGCTTGAGCTTGGCTTATTAGCTCATCGAGCGCAGTTCAAGGGCCACTTATTGAGCCGAGCTCGTGCCAGCTCACGAGTCGGCTTGACTTATATACACCCCTAGTTGAGTTGATCAATTTTGACTGTAATTTTGTTAAAATCGTAGTTATGGATGAGTATTACTCAAAATTTAAACATTCATTGCTCAAANATTTTTTTTTAGAGCTAACAAGTCGAGTCGAGGTTGGCTTGAGCTTGGCTTGTTAGCTCATCGAGCGCAGTTCAAGAGCCACTTATTGAGCCGAGCTCGTGCTGGCTCACGAGTCAGCTTGACTTATATACACCCCTAGTTGAGTTGATCAATTTGACTGTAGGTTTGTTAAAATCATAGTTATGGATGAGTATTACTCAAAATTTAAACATTCATTGCTCAAAAAATTATTTGGAGATCCACGTCATGCCTCGAGATTCATGTTGGATGTTGGAAAATTGTTGATCCCGTGTCATTAATAACAACTCTAAAAATGTTCCTATCCTCGCAGTAAAAAATTCGGTATGGATTCTTTACTCATTGGATTGATTTTATATTTGAGAAACAGGGTGATATAAGAGCTACTTAATTATTTATATATTAAACTCATCTCAAAACAATCCAACCAATTTTATCCATGGTTATAATTCTCAGACTTGCGAACCAGTAAACAAGGAATAAACGTACATCGACGGGGGCAGATATGATATACGCTGGTTAAATCCAAAAAATAAAATCAAATACCCAAACAAGCCATAACATTGCATATGTGAATAAGTCATTTTCATAGATTATACTCCCGAAAAAATAAAAAATAAAAAAAAACAAATCCACGAAGAATTCGAACAGACAATCAACAACAAAACCGGAAACATAAACAAGATAAACAAATCGGATCGATAGAAAATCTTACCAGATGACTGCAGAGAATGACCTTAGCTCCGTGCTCCCTCAAGTAGTTGATGGTGGGAACGGCAGCCCTAATTCTGGTATCATCGGTGATCTTGAGGTTGTCATCGAGAGGAACGTTCAGATCTACCCTAACGAACACCCTCTTCCCCTTCAGATCTGCTTCCTTCAGATCGCTAACGCTCCTCTTCGTTGCCATTCTTAACACGACTCGGACTAGAAAAAAAGATAGACGAGCAAGGCTTGGAATTCCTATAACCACACAGGAAGAGCTTATGCGCGGATGCGAGATAAGAAGTCTTTGTAGGAGAACGAAGGCGTACTTTAAAGTCGGAATGCTAACATACGCGGCGTTTCTCCTTTTGGTGTGGNGTATTTATATAATTTAAAAAGAATCCAATGAATTTAGAATTTTTAATTTATAGCTTGTTTGGGGCAGCTTATAGTTCGCACTTATTATGGGATTATCGAAGCCTGTGTTTTTCATTTTGTAAAAGACATGGACCGCGGGACGACCCCTGCGATCTGCATTTTCGAACGAAATATTTATGTTTATGTTCCTGCCTTTAACACATTCGCCCGTGACCCTGTACGCATTCGCCCTCTCTGGCATTTCTCCTTTGCATCGCATGTCATAAACGATCCTAGGTCGACAATACAGTGTGTTTCCCCTCTTCTTTGGTATCTTCACTCACATTTGGCATTTCCTTCTTCGTCATTTCTCCCAACAGGTATAACTATTCCTTCGCATGTCTCATCTTCCTTCTTCATTTGCAACCGTTCAGTACATGCAATTAAATCTCTTTTTTTTATTATTATTTTTTTGTGGATATGCAAAGGGGAAGATAAGAAATGTGAACAATGATTTTTTTTTTTTTTTTTTTTTTTT
>JXCR01145607.1:351317-366822 GCA_002079205.1 Phalaenopsis hybrid cultivar
TTTTTTTTTTTTTTTTTTTTTTTGCGGTTGCGAAAAAATGATTGATCGGATGATGGATTTGAACTCCTTATATGTGAAATTATTAGATCCTTCTCATTGCTTGTGATAATTTGGTGGTATATTGTTCTTTTTGCTGTTGAAATTATGGTCATCAGATATGGGTTGAGAAAATTTCAAGAATTTTTTAGGCAATATTTTTTGTTGGCCAATCTCATCATATGCTTATACGACATGAAATTTTATGTACATTTTCATCGGAAGTTTAAGATTTCTCTTTTATATATTTTTCATCTTCATTTGCCTAGAGCAATTTTGAAGTTAATTGTTTTTAAGAACACTTTGAATAAGTTTACTTCTGTTCGAAGCTTGATGTGCATAAGATCTTTTATAAACTGTGAGAAATCAAAACATTGTCCTTTTCAATTGTATGATTTGAGTAAGATTTGAGTGATATCTCTTAGTGGTATTTACATACATACCACACAATGCTTAGTATTTACATATGAAAGGGAAGCTTGTTATGCATATGATCTTTGATAAACTGTGAGAAATCAAAATAGCACCCTTCCAATTGTATGATTTGAGTTAGATGTGAAGGTGATTACTTTTAGGGGTATTTACATATATACCACACAACTCGTATGTATTTACATATGAAAGGGAAGCTTGTTGGGCATATGATCTTTGATAAACTAAGAGAAATAATATTTGATGAGTTAAATGATCTTTGTCGTACATGCCACACAATCCTATGCTTAAGAAGGCTTTTGAAGAGTCGAATGATATTTTCAAATGAACATATATCCATCCTTAAGAAGACTTTTGATGATTTAAATGACTTTTGGTTTTTTTTATGGATTTTTAAGAATTGGTATGGTTAATTTAGATTTGATGAGAGGAATTTTCTTCACTGTGTATGGAGAGCATATTTTTTTTAATGTTTTATCAATATTATTGCTATGAAAAAATATTTTGTGTTTATCCGTTAATCTGACAAAACTAAATGAGTAAAACTAAAGACGTTGGATTATCAGTCATGTGGGATAGAGATGTCACTATTAATTCAAGAAAGTGACCGGAAGAGATTATGATCGTATAAAATTGAAAAATAAATGAGATCAATTAAAAAAAGATTGAAAATTATGGAAAAAACTGAAAAGATGATCAACGGGAATGGGTTGGGATCCAACAAAGCGAACAATTGATGCACCAAATGATTGGTGGGTTGAGAAATTACAGGTATATTATATATACACGTGCGTTCACCCCAAATGATGTTGGTTTTGGGAGCTCAGCACAGGACATGGAAATTGTGCAAATAGGTGAGTCGAGAGAAGATCTCAGCCAAGTTCTCATAGATGTTCAATCAACTAGCCTGCCAAAGCGCCCCAGGGTAGAAAAAAAGAATAAAGGAGTTGCATTCATCAAAACACTATTGAAACACTTGTTGAAACTTGCAAAGCAAGGTCTATTAACTCGCATGACACCTCTATTGACGAATGTCTCGAAGTCTTCAATACATATTCTGATGGTAAGGTAGACGATGGCGACTATATAAAAGTCGTGAAGGTGTTACGAGACCCAATCATTAGACAGTTCTTTATGAAGTTGGAACCACAATACCGAGTGAAATACATGTGCTCTTTTATGGATGAATGATTGTTTTGGATATTATGTACTTTATTTCTTTTAGTTCTCTTTCATATTTGTGTGATGGACACTTGTCCTTTTTCTATGATGGTAGGATGATTTCATATATTATTTTTTACGATTGTATCATATATGTTTAGCAACAATTTCCATTGTGTGCTTGTCATTTTTTTCTTGTCCTCTATTGATGAAGTTTAAAAATTATCATTGTACTTATTTTGTAGTATGGATGAATAAGAAGTTAACCACATCTGCAAAGTCGTACTAATCATTACCTTATTGTATTATTATTATCTTTCATCCATCGACTGAAATTCATGTATAACGTCGACTCAGATTAGGGATAGATGGGTGGGTGAGTTATTACGTGGTCATCCAACGCGATTCTTTAATATATTTTGTATGACGAAAGGAATATTTTTTGACCTGCTTAATGAACTTCGAAGTCTTCATGGGTTGCATGGGTCAGCAAGGACAGCGCCGAGAGGAGTCCTGACAATAACCCTATACATCTTATCTCAGAATGAATCAATTAGAGGTGCTATGGAGCTATTCCAACATTCATCAGAAACCATCAACGAGTATTTCGCAGTCGGTTTGAACTCTCTGGTGAGTTTGGTCTCCAAGATAGTTAAGGTCGAGGATCCAACATTCCATTTCACTCTTTTACAAATTACAAATAACCATTGATACATGCTTTTCTTTAAGGTTTGCCTTTACTATAACATTAATACATGAAGTTGATTTACATGACACATGCTAAAGGGTTCTCATTGTAACTTCATGATTATATTTGAGATATTGATGAAACACACGTTGATGCACGACTATCTGGAACATAGAAGGTTGCGTACATCGGACCTTGCGGCTCCCCCACACAAAATGTAATGGTCGTGTGTGATTTTAACATGTGTTTTACCTTTGTTATGGCTGGATGGGAAGGAAGCATACACGATAGTCGTGTTTTCAAGTTTGCTACCAGAAATCATAGACATGGTTTTCCATCTCCTCCTCTAGGTGATCATCAAAACACTTTTGCTGTGTAATTATATTTCAATTTCTAATTAGCGTAACTGAGCAGGTAAATACTATTTGGTCGACGTCGGATATCCATTACAAAGGAGGCATCTTAAGCCTTATCCGGATACAAAGTACCGCATCCCCGATTTTGAAAGATCCAGCAGGGTAGCACGCGACAAGAAATAATTATTCAACAAAAGGCACTCCTCCTTGTGAGGCGCAATTGAAAAAGCTTTCGGAGTGTGGAAAAATAAGTGGTTATATTGCGTGATATGTCGGCTTGCCCATTTCCGAAGCAAGTCAAATAGTAGTTGGCACAATAACATTACACAATTTTTTTAGACGACACCCCTCCAGATCGGATGCAAAATTCACCCTCATAGAAGATGATTCGAATTATATCCCAACTGAAGCATATGAATACCATGTGGGACGTGTCATGCCAGATGAAGAAATAGAGTCACAAGAGGTACACAATCGAGAGGGTGAATGTGCATCCGAGATGACGACATTACGAGAACAAATAGCAAATGATATCAGTCAATCGTGATTTTTTTATGTGTTCATTTCTATGGAATTTAGATTGTGGAAATTTTTATCTTTTTAGGTATGTTAATAATGAGAATTATTAAGGAGTTCGTGAGTTTGAACATCCCAGTTGCTAGATATTTTATGCTTTAGAAACCATTGGCACACTATTTAATTTCAATTATTTTATGCATATTACCTCCTTCCTCTGAAATGTAATGTTACAGAGCTTTTTTGAAACATTACCATTGTTATTTCCTATGAACAATTCATGTATATAATGTCCTGCATACCATATAGTATTTACATATCTAATATTTGAGATTTCCTTTTAACATATAGTTGTATTTTTCTTTTGAAAAATGACAATGAAGTTATATTTAAGAAGAAATGAGTGATACATGTGAAAGGAGCTGTAGCATTTTATGCATTAGTTACTATTGATTTCATGGATTTGAAAGGAGTGCAATTTTTTCTTCGACCACAAGCATCACATGATACATTATATGTTTAGAAAGTCACTATATATGGCTGTCATATTAACTGTTGTTGGGTTTTTTCATATTTCGTTATTGAAACTGGATGGATGGTGTCTCTATTTAAAGCAGCTTGGATGACCCTTTTTCGTGGCAACCGCTGCCTTCTGTATTTCATTCGAGTATCGAGAATAATTTGTTGGTAACATAATTTATTTGGAATCAAATTTGTTGGTAACAAAATTTGTTGGATGCATGGTGCATCTCTTTGAAACAGCTTTGATGGACACATGCAGTTATATATGAGGAGATTATTTG
Organism: Phalaenopsis hybrid cultivar; assembly: GCA_002079205.1. Taxonomy (NCBI): domain Eukaryota; kingdom Viridiplantae; phylum Streptophyta; class Magnoliopsida; order Asparagales; family Orchidaceae; genus Phalaenopsis; species Phalaenopsis hybrid cultivar. Next base: position 355,310 of record JXCR01145607.1, read on the forward strand.
AAATTTATGCTTATATGAGACTTTTTATTACATTGCTTATGTGCTTACTCCCCCTTTATGTTTACAAATCATAACTTATTTTTATAATTTTTTGTGATATGGGAAAGAACTTGAAAGACTCACTATTTCTTTTATCTTTCCAGTTGCTTGGCGAAAATGTTGCAACAAAATATCCTAATAATGATATTTCAATCCATTTTGAGCTTGTGAAGTGTGTGTTTTATGGGTGTTTATGTGAGTTGATGGGGCTTTTGCTGCATTGGAATATCTAATTTTTATTTTAATGCTGAGGGGGGTTTGTTGCTCTTCGTGTTTATGATGACAGAGCAATTTTTAAGGTGAATGCAAGTCTAATTTGCTGCATTGATATTATGTTAAGGTAATTGCAAGTCTAGTTTTAGAATTGCAATTATATAGATGCTATAGTCATGTCCCCCTGAGAGTTATATGGATGATGTATTGAAGCCTTCATATGCTTTATTTGTTTGATGGTGCATCTAATTACTTGTTAAATACAAATGCTTACAGGTTCGGTAAGCATGTGTTTTCGTATTTGCTTTATTTAAGCGTCCATTTTTTTAGGCTCTGGTAATTAATTGATAGTGACAGGTTCTGTAAGCATGTGTTTTCCTGTTTGCTGGCTCGGTTAGCTTGCTTGGGGGAAAATGTGAATACGTATATAGTATGACATATCTTCTCATCAAATCTGGTATTAAAATACATGCTTGCGATATATATTTTTTGGGGGATATCTGCTAGTTGGTGGTTTGAGAGTTTGGTTTTAAACACATATTACAACTTCAACTCCTTTATTTTATTCTTTTCTGAAGCAATCTTTTATTATGTTAGCAAATAGTTATTTTTTTAAAAAATGAGGTTCAAGATACTGTATTGATCTTGTATTGTATAAAACTGGCTTTGGAATTCCTTGTTGAAAATCAGTTGCATTTACACTTTCTGCAGTATATATGGGTTTCGAATTACCTGTTGCATCATTTGGGTGCTACGCATCCTTGTATATGTTCGATTTATTTGTGTGCTTCAAACTACATGTCGTTTTGCAAATATGTTTGGATATATGAATTAATGAATTAAATGCTACTATATGAATTTATGTCCTATTTAATTTTGTTCTTAATACTAAATTGTACTGATTTTATTGAGACAACGGTGAAGCAGTTTGGACGGTCAAATAAATTTTTTGTCGGCAACCGCTGCCTCTATACTTCAGTAAGTTTACTTTCAATACTTCCTCAATTTTTTAACTTATCCATTCTACTTTTAATATTAGTATCTAAAAAAAAAGTAGGGAAAAAAACTATTAAAAAAAGAGAAGAAAATAAGTCTCTCTCATTTATAAGCATATTATCAGATTTACTTAAAAAAAAAAAAACAATTATCTTATCACACACAACTGCCCTATGCTGTATTTTGATTCATACAAGCCTCAAAGTCTCTTCCTAGTCATTAAGCTAGGAGACAAACAAACATGTGGGACCCTATAATGAAGAAATGCCATCAACCAAAAATAAAGAAAGCAAGAAAAGAGGCAAAATGATGAAACATAACCTTGATACAACAGATAAATCTCGAGTGTAAACATTGAATGAACCCAAATGTCAAAAATCCAACCCTCTATATTTGGAGAAATTATTGCATACGGACACCGCATGCATCTCTGCATGCGGTGTCCGATTCTGACAGGATTATTTCATTTTTTTTATTTAGGTGAGACCCACCGAAATACATCTTGACCAATCACATGATTTACGGTCAGGATCGAACACCGCACGCAAGATGAGTGCGGTGTCCAATCCGTATGAAATAATTTTTTCTATATTTGTTATATTTACCTATTTTTTGGACGGAGTGTGGTGAGCATTGTGTTGCATGAGTTATTTTATCTCATTTTAGAAATTAAAATATATTATTTAAAATAAAATAAGAATAGTAATAATAATAACAACAGCGAGTCGGGAGAAAGAGGCCGATACTACACTCCGTTTCTTTCACCTCTGCACCTCCATGTCTTCCTCGCTTTCCTGCGCCTCCACTTCTGCAAGCCTCCCGTTCCCCGTCTTCAAAATCGCAAAACCAAATCTACTATCGATCCCAATTCGATGTATTCCAGCTAAAACATCCCGGTTTCTCGTCTTAAGAGCTATTCGAGAATGGCGCGAGTATGAGGATGCCGTGAGGGAGAAGGACCTCGCTCGAGCCCTACAGTTTTTGAAAACGATGAATACCATTAGCAATCCTATTCAATCCAGTGCACCTACCTCTTCTACTCCTTATGCACCCGCGAAACCTTCCGCGTCTTATATGCTGGACCTCCCCATGCTGGAGAAGGACTGGGAAGTGTTGGACACTTGTCTCAATGCAGATGATATGAGGTTGGTTGGAAGCGCTTATGAGTTTTTGAAAGGTCGTGGGTTGCTGGAGAACTTCGGAAAATGCAGAAATATTGGTAAATTTAAACCTCCTTTTCTTGTTCTCGGTATTATTCACGTAACGGGGAAGTGGCTTAGAAACATTCAAGAGGGTTTGATTTGTTTTTTGATGTTGATTTTTTAGCCTTTTGCTTTGGATGCTGAATGGCTCGCGGTTTGCTATTTTTTATTCAGTCAAGTGCTGATTTGGTTGCTTGAAGTTAGGAAACATGATTTGAAAACAGTGAAGTTTGTTTGATCCATCATTTGGTTGAAAGACAGAAGGGATACCAATGCTCTAGTTATCAGTAACTCATCCATAAACTTTAATAACCTACAGCTTTTTTCTATATCACTGAATAGTTACATAGTATCGGCATATATAGAGCAATGGTGGAATCTTCTAGGGGTTGTGCAACGGATTTAGAGCAGAATTTAACCTGTATGTAGGCTAAATTTTGCCAGACGGTCATTTTGGACAAAATAAAGCCGGGGATTTGATAAATCCAAATTTCACAGTTAGGCCCTAATCCCAGATTTACTAAATCTAATCCCAGATTTACTAAATCCTAAGAATCGGTGGATTTAAGGGATTTGGAGGAAGAGCTATTCGATTTGCTCTACTTACTTGCCAAATAGTTATGCTATATTTACAGGATTTAGTAAATTCGTAACCAAACAGTTTTTCGGATTCTGTACACACTGAAAATACCAGCATAAATCTCAAAGAGAAAGATCAACCAAGATGAAAGAACCTCCTCTTGAAGTAAACAATTAACCGACGATTCAAGGCCGAGCATGAAGCCCCGTATCCAAAACCCGCCCAAGTTGAGGGTCCGACTTGATTGACCATGTAGCGTTTTTTGAGTCATTGGTCGGTCTACTTAACCACTCTGTAGGAGTCGGCCCTCTCATGGTTTAATGGTCTGCCGAAACCATCTCGAGTTACTACAAGTTTAAAAAGCTCTTCATTTCGCACTTCTCAAACGTGCAGAAACCAAGTAAGGACTCAGACACCTTGCTTGACGTTAAACAAGGAGAAAATGAGAGCCTTCGGGCCTACATCATTCTTTTCTAGAATGAGATGTTAGAAGTGAGAAACCTAAAGCTAAATAGCCGGAACAACCCTGAAACAAGGGATCCGAAGTAAGAGGTTTATGTATGATTTAAACTTGTCACTTTTGCAGAAGTGCTAAAAATGACAAACGAGCACATACTCGTTGAGGAAGATCACTAGGACTCTCCGGAGGATAAGCCAGGATCGTCCAAATTCCCCTGAAAAAAAATGGAAGGATAAGGGTGAATCACAAAGGGCAGGGGACAACCAGTCCTCCAATAATCACCCAAGCAGTGAGTCCGTGATCCTTAGTCCCGGGATCAGTGGGTAAGTAATTGGGGGCACTATGATCCGAAGCGACACTCTGACCCGTGATCGGCCCGATATTATGAGAAATGCAGGTCCTAACACCACCCCTCAATGTGTGAATGATTGAAATAGTTCATGTCATCCAAAACAAGGACTACTTTAAACTGGTACAACCACTATAAGCGCCCCCAGCTTTGCAGGACTCGAAGAGCTACTGTCAGTACCACAACGACCACGACCATGACAAGGAGGAATTCCGTCACATCTGGAACTTGATCGAGGAGCTCATTCGCGCCGAGAAGTTCAAATAGTTTGTAGCAGTCAACACAATTGTGCACCGACAGGGCAAGGCTCCAATAGTAGAGCCCCCAAACGGACCTATTCGAGTAAATTAGGTCCGTGTGGCAGGAATAATCCCAACCATCTTCGGGGAGGGTGGGGGACAGACCCTCTGGCCTGAACCAACAATGTTCCGTTGAGGTGTGCTCTATCATCTCATAGACACGTAATCATTTACCTATTATCCCTTATAGACACTGATCTCCCGCCGAAGGAGAATCCCTATAGTAAGACAATCGTTGTTACAACACAGATCAACAACTATCAGGTGGGTAGTATCCTCGTTGATACTGGGAGTGCGGTGGGCATCCTGTTCAAGACGGTGTTTAATAAGATCGGCTTGAAGACCGACTGGTTGATAGCACCGACCAACCTGCTATTCAGATTTTCTGTGGAAAGGAAGGAGGCGTTGAGCCTTGTCGCCCTCTCCATCTTTTGGGGAGAACCCGAGAAGCAGTACAACAGTACAGAGGATTTTCTCGTAGTGGAATCTCCGCCAACCTGCAATGCTATCTTCGCCGGGCCACTCCTGAAACTATCGGGTGGTAACTTCTACCTACCATGTGACGATAAAGTTCCCGGGCGACGGGAAAATAATTATGGTCCAGAGAAACTTAGAGCAATGTAGAAGCTACTATTTACGAGCAGCTTCGAGCGTTGACCACGGAACACTTGCCATTCAGATCCATGTCCTCCGATCACTACTGTCTGCCGCAACAGCCGACAGCCGCTGCATTTCGCATCCCTGCAATTCACATCCCTACAAGCCATGGCCACTGTTCACCATCGAGTGGCGCCTCCAATAGCCACAGTAGGCTATTTCGTTAGCTTGGGCTCCGTCCACTGCCACCTCTGACCAACTTTGGTGGCCACCGCTGACTACCTCTGATCGTCGGCTCAAGCTTTGGTTGCCGCCACCTCTGGCTAACTCCAGCAGCCGCCACCCTCTGATTGCCGACCAACTTCAACATCTACCACCTTTAGCTAACTTCAGTAGTTACCGTCAGCCACCTCTGCTCGCTAGCCTCCACCTCCAACCATTGGTCTCCACAATCTCCGACCATTAGCACAACATGACTCGTCCTCCGGTCATCGACGCCTCTACAACTCTGGCCACCTCCGACAGCAAGCCCTTACCTCTGCCGACACCGACACTGTTCCTTCTGCAGCAAAAATATTTCAATTTTTTTGAAATCCAAGAGATTCAAACCCACAACCTCACACAAATGAAAACAACTAGTTGTCAACTGGACTAATTAACTTTCTTTATGTGAGCATACACTATAAATATGCACACCAAATAAATAACTTTTAATTCTCTATGAGAATCGAAAATACTATAGATACTTCTACACTTCATAATAGTCCATACATTTGTTCAGAATCTTCCCGAACCTTCTAAAGCATTTTTCAAAGCTATGGAGATAACGTAAACTCATGTTGACTTAGAATGTATATGTTTTTCCCCGAGCAGAGTGAGTGATCAAACTTAGTCATTTGGGATTCTTTATTTTATTTCTAACTAATGTAAGAACTTAGAATGCTCTTTGGCACTACTTAAGTCTGCCATTCGTGATATTCTCCCCTTCCTATCCCGATAATGCTCTCATCTCAAATCTCTATGGAAATCATCTATTTTATTTCGAATTTCCATTGAGCTTCCTCATTCTCTTGACTTGCCTCATTATTGGGTAACCCGCTTCCATCAAACTAAGTACTTGTGCTTTGGAGTAGAAGTCCTTTGTGAGAGTCAATCTACCAAGATTCACTTCACCTCGTGATCATACTAAATTTTCTTATGAAGTGATCTATGTTGAGACTACTTTAAACTTTGATTATTCTTGTTAGTGTGGAAGGGCTTAAGCATACTCATGTGGAGCATTAGATGAAGTTTGACCTTTATCTAGAGCTTGTTCTAGTAGGAGACCTTTCCAAAATGTTCCATAACTCAAAAAGAGCCCTTTGTAGTGTGATGAATCAACCCTTTGTCTCTCTTCTTATGGAAGTCTACAGCTTTGCCAACATCAAAACCCTAGCTTAGTTCTCTATTTACGTTTCTCCTGACATGCACACTTCTTTTGCTTTGCTTCTATGTGCAATCAATATTGCGCCAAGTTAATTTGATTCTTTAGCTACTTGGGGAAAAATTGCTTGAACTTAGGCCAATAATTACTACCCTGTTGCCGTCTTAGACGGTCATTCAAGTTGATTGATTGTGCTTGATCTGCTGTTGAACTTTTGAATGGTGCAACATCAACCTCATTCTGCTAGATTTACGGCCAACTCGCAATTAGAATCTTCATGATATGAGTGGGGCTCTGTTCAGTCGGGTTTCTAAATGGCTTCATAACCCTTCACCGGTAATGTGTGAAACCTTTTTTACTAAAGTTGCAAGCTTTGCCCAATTTGGGCACTCGGTGCTTTTTTTGCGTTATCTCATGGAAGGCATTTTAATGGTAAACTCAATAGTAAATCTTTTCAATACTCTATTTACTATTGCATAGAAAACATTTTACTAAACTGTCGTGAAAGTTAAACCAAATTCATTCAACTTTATGAAAATTAAGCATATTGCTAAGTTAGTCTCTCCTTTGTCAGAGAAAGGATAATGTCAGAGAATGTAATTACCAAATTTGATATTTTCTGCTGTGAGAAATGACCTCACAACCTATATGAGTGTCCTTGTTATGCGGTCATGTGTTTTTGGTATCTCTTTTTATTCTTGTCCAAATTCACTTGCATTGGAACAGAATGAAGCATTATTATTCGGGCATTTACATACATACCACCCAGGTCCTATGTATTTACATATCTAACACCTAAAATTTACTTTTTACTTCTGTACCACCCAACATTTTCATATCACATAAAAATACCGCCATTTTAATCTCTAAAAGCGAAATACAACATGTCATACATAGCTTAAGTGGTATGTTGGTAAAAAGTGAAGTTATAGATGTTAGATGTCTAAATACTTAAGAATTAAGTGGTATGTTTGCTAATCTTTCTATTAATTAAATTTAAAGTCCTTAAGAGTATACAATATATACTTGTACTTGTTATCTATTACTCATGGATGCCTAGATTGTATGATTTCTCATTATGGACATATAATGCTGTTGATATTTGCAGTATTTTTCCATGTTACCAATGGTTCTATATATAGCTCGGACAGCTCCTTCACTGAGTTTTTTTCTAAAACTGTTGAATTTCATGTTTTTTTTTTGCTCTGCAGTTCTAGATGGAACAAGAGAGGTCACACCAACAATTTTAAAACAATTTACTGGCTTGGAAGGTAAAGCATATCCTGTGGATGTCTGCTAATTTTAGTATTCATTCTCAAGATGCCAGATCATACTTGAAAATGATTAATGATTGGGTATTTTCAAAAAACCAGATGTTGTCTCCTTCCTACTTTTGTTGACAGCACTATACTACTTTATTGTGTTTCTTGGGTTCCTTTTGCCGTTTCATCATTACTTTTTTTTATCTGAACTATTTTGTTGGTTTATGAATCTGCACTTTTTTTGTTTTTTCTTACTCATTGATGTCTGGCATGTTAAACATGTTATTCACAAATTATTTTAAACTTTATCAATATTATCGTAGGCCTCCGCCTTTTTCTATATAATCTTCTCACATTAATTCTCCAACACTAGATAGTCAAATAGTGCATTTTTTATCAATTTTCTCCATAGATGTCACTCAAACTATTCTTCTAATATAGTCTTTATTTAATTTATTCTTCCTAGTTTTATCTTATCCGTCTTATTATTCTCATTTTTCTAAGGGTCCGTTTGGGGCAGCTTATTTGGTGTGGTGGCGTTTCGAAAACACACCTGACCTGTTTGGGTAAACCGTGTTTTGACATCTTATGCGTTTTCAAAATGCCAAAACAACTTTTTCACACCGCACCTATCTAGGTGCGCTGGGAACTTTCTGACAGCGGTCTGACTTTTCCAAAAAAATAAAAATTTGTAATAGTCATCGCACCTAGCTTATCAGCAGATTATTTTTAATTAGCTTATCAACAAATTATTCAATAAGCTGCAGCTGCCTCAAACAGACCCTAAATTTAATTTGTACGTTGACTACTTTTTTATTTGTCAACATTTGAATTCATGCATCATCTGTTAAATGTGGAGTCCTATTTCTCGCTCTCGTCCGCCTATTCATGCTCTCGATCGCGGCCAGTCGCGACCCGCTCTTGCATGGCGCCGATTCACGAACAACACCAATCGCTCCCGCCTTCCTCTGCCGTGAAACGAAGCATCCCTTCGCTCTCTGCTGTTTCGCGATAAAAGGAGAAACTCTCCTTCGGATTTGGCACGACCCCCTTTTGGTATTCTTCTTCGATAGTTCTGCTTCCACGGGACAGAGGAAGATAAGTGCAAACAGTAGTTTCTTGCGACAAAAGGAAGAAAAAAGAAGAAGAAGAATATTGCTCTACCTTGACTTCTTCTTGGTGGTTTGTGGCAGAAGAGAAATTGAGTTTATTTCTCTTGTACGTTTTTCATCTTATTCGGTGTGTATCTCAGTGTAGAGAGAGAAGAAGAGAGAGCGAGGAAGTGAGAGACTTTCTTCTGTAAGTCGAGACGATCGATTGGTGTAAATTTCTCAAGTAGTAAAATCTTCTGCAACTCCGTGGGCGTAAAAAATTTGTCGAACCACGTAAATTTGTGTGTTCCGCTGTGTTACTGTTTTATTGTGTGAATTTTCTCGTTCTATTTTTAACTTCGTCGTCGATTGATGTCTTTTTTATATACCACAATAACTTGTATCAGAGCCCATTGTTTCGGAACTGAGGAAGACGATGACTGCAGATGAAATAAATGTTTCAGTGATCAAGAAATTTGGTGGCACATATTTTGGTTGCTGGAGGATACAGATAGAGGACTACCTCGATGAGAAGAAACTTCATCTTTCGTTTTTAGGGAAAAAAAACCTGAAATGGTGGATTTGATTAAATTAAATTTATTGGAACGATAGATTCTGGGGGTTATTCAATTGAATATGTCGAGGTCCGTTGCATACAATGTCGTTAAGGAGAGGACGACTGCAGATCTCATGACAGCCTTATCAGATATGTATGAAAAACCATCGATGAATAACAATGTGTACTTGATGAAGAAGTTATTCAACTTGAACATGACTGAAGTTGTTTCTGTTGCTCAACACCTGAATGATTTCAATACTATTACAAATTAATCTTCGTCTGTTGAAATTGATTTTGATGATGAGATACGTGCGTTGACATTTTTGGCATTATTGTCAAATAATTGGGAAGCCTTGAGAATGGTAATTAACAGTTCTGCAGATAAATCTAGGCTGAAATATGATGATATTCGTGATTTGATTTTTGCTGAGAGGAGCACAAAAAAAGTTCTGACGAGATCTCAGGTACGAGTTTAACACTGAATGTTGATTGCAGAGGAAGATCACATGACAAAAACTCAAATAGAAAGAGATTAAAATCAAAGTCTGGTCAACAAATAACCTGCTAGAATTGTGGCAAAGTTAACCACATAAAAATGAACTGCAGGAATCCTAAGAAGAAGAAAAATGATAGCGCAAATGTGGGATCTGAAAAAGTACAAGATGCACTACTGCTGACAGTTCATAGTTCTGTTGATAACTGAATATTTGATTAAGAGGTTTCTTTCCATACAATATTCCATCGGGAATTGATGCGAAATTATGTTGCAGGTGACTTTGAAAAAATATATCTGGCAAATGAAGAAGCGTTGAATGTGGTAGATAGTGGGTCCGGAGCACCTATTTCTATTGTTCCACAAACAGATTGTGGAGAACCACATAACTATGAAGAAATCTTGTAAAATGAAAATTCGATCAAGTGAGAGCCGACAGAACCTTCATCAGGGAAGAAGACATTACACAACAAGTGAGTGTATCGGATAAAGACTGAGCTTAATGACAGTAAGAGGTACAAGACTAGACTTGTTAAAAAAGGCTTTCAGCAAAGACATGATATTACCCATGCAATAGTTGCAAGCAGATACATAGGTAACCCAAAAAATAGCTTGGAGGTGCAAGACTATGCAAGTGAGTGTATCGGATGAAGACCGAGCTTAATGACAGTAAGAGGTACAAGACTAGACTTGCTAAAAAAGGCTTTCAGCAGAGACATGATATTACCCATGCAATAGTTGCAAGCAGATACATAGGTAACCCAGAAAATAGCTTGGAGGTGCAAGACTATGTTTACTTCGTTGATATGTTGACTAAGAGTGTTTCTCTTGAGAAACTGAAGTTGTGCGCAACTTTAGTTGGTCTTCTGGTTTGAAGACAGAGGCTTTGAGTTGCAGAGGTGGATGATTCATGTTTGAAGAAAAGGGCGACACCGCCAGTGGAGGATATCAATTTAAGGAAGGAGATCTTGTTGCATGTGTACTGGTCTCTAAGTGAGAGGTTTGTTAAATGTGAAGACCTATTTCATGCTCCCGTCCACCAGTTCCCACTCCCGATCGCTGTCGGCACTTAAAAGAAGAAAGTTATGTTTGGGGGTCGCCCATAGGGGTGTAAACGAACCGAACACGAACGAACAGTGCTCATGTTCGTGTTTGGTTCGTTTGAAATATAGTCTGTTTGAAATAGGCTCGTGTTCGAAATTGTTCGTGAAGAGTCTGTTCGTGTTCAGTTCGTTTTTGTTCGAATTGTTCGAATTGTTCGTATTGTTCGAATTGTTCGAATTGTTCGAATTGTTCGAATTGTTCGAATTGTTCGAATTGTTCGAATTGTTCGAATTGTTCGAATTCGTAATGTTCGAAATGTTCGAAATGTTCGAAATGTTCGAAATTCTCATACCACTTCATTCTTATGTGGTATGAGAATGAACTTTTTAAAAGAAATAAAATAGATGAATTAGAATTATTAAGCAAACCAAACACTTATTAATTCGAGACAATGAAGGGATTTATACATGCACTCTTATTCCTACATTATATAGAGTTTATTTCCATAATTTCAAAAAATCAAAATGGATAAAACTTTAATTATTGCTCTCAGGTCCGATCTTAATACAACAATTCTATAATTAATCATCACATATATCGGAGAAGTGCACTTTCTGATGGTGACGTTTTTGAACATCTATCATGCCACCAAGAATAGGTCCACGCCGTGTATCCTGTTCGATTTTTAAACAAATCCTGGATGAGCTCCTGGCGATGGGCCTGAGCACAACCTGTCTTATGATAAAATAGACATTATGGGTGGCAACTAAAATTTAGGAATACTTATTATACATACCACTCACACTCAATTCTTATGCATTTACATATCTAACACCTAATCTTCAATTTTCACATGCAAGTATGAAAATAAAAGTTAAGATGGTGGTATTTTTTTTCTGTTATATG
>JXCR01145608.1:1400-28502 GCA_002079205.1 Phalaenopsis hybrid cultivar
GGTAGTAGGAGTAAAAACAGTTCTCGGAGTAATCTCAACACTCCCAACTACAGACTTTTCAAGACTAGTAAGGCTCTTTTCAATCAACACCTTTGAAGAGGAGAATTCTTTGGTAGACTTCAAGTTGAACTCTACAATAGGCTCCACAGACTTATCTGTTTCAAACTTCATCACTATGACGGCCACCTTCCCAAACTTAACTCCAATATCATTGAACCCTTGTCCAAACTTAATAACTACTAGGTCAGGCAGTTCATCCCTATTGACAGCGAACTCCATTCCGGAGGTGAAAGAAAATTTCAACTTTGGCGAAGACATTTTTCCTATCATTTGAAGAATTTTTGAAAGTCAGCGAAGTCCCATGCCTTGCAGCTTCGACAGAAGTACTCAAATTAACGCACGTGTCTTATAAACTGGGCATTCTTTATTATTTTATTTTTCAAATTTGTTGTTCACTTGTGATTAAAGCATTGAAGAGTTTCAATTAGTAAATTGAATAAGCGTGAAGAGGTGCAACAACATGGCTTGATTCACAGAAAAGCAAACTCAAACACAAAGGAGACGAAGAAATGCAAAGTTTAGGACCCGGTGCAGGACCAACTTTACAAAGCACAACGCCAAGGCGAAACCAGTCCAATGACACACCTATTGGGGGTCCGACCCCACATGAAAATTTAAAGAGACCTTAATGGCCTTCTGAACCCCTCTGTTCAAAGATGGTTGAACAGCTAGTCCTGAAGTCCAAGGAGTTAGTAATACTTTTCCCAGATAGAAATGGGAAAAGTATGCCAACTGAAAAAGGGTAATTTGGTCCAAGAGGGACATGGACATATTACCGATGTGTGAAGATAATATTCAACGGAAGAAAGGTAATTTGGTCCAAGAGGGACATGGACATATTACCGATGTGTGAAGATAATATTTTTTTATTTTTATGGAGAGAAAAGCTGTCCCCAGCTGAGTCTCCAGAAGCTGTCGGCGTTAATTTGGGGTTTGGTTTCTTTGTGGGGTTGCCCGTAAGAAGCTGTCGGTCATCGGAATCGAAATCTCGTTGCCCGCTTCGGAAGGACGTTGAAGTATGAAATTAAACTGACCACATAATTTTCATAGTTTAAAATGAAAGAGCACTGTACCTCAAATCCTGTATCTATCCCGAAGGATAAACACAAGACTTGAGGATGAGGCTCGATCAAATAAACTAAGGAAAGTATGACGTTCGTTTGGTCTGAGAAACCTTTATATTTGCCGACAAGTTCCCCTATTTAATATAAAGGATTAAATAAGGTTTATATTAAGCTGGGTTCAGCATGTTACTATAAGGGCAAGCCCCTATAGTTAATTACATCTTAAATGACCAAAGCCACCTAAGAAAACTGATAAAAATCAGGAAATATTATCTTCAAGTAATTTCAAAGAGTAGGACTCTTCAACGAAATCAAGAAAAAAATCGAGAAATATTATCTTCAAGGAATTTCAAAGGGTAGGACTCTTGAACGAAATCGGACGTAGATGTGTGAAAGGGGATTCGTTCAAATTTAGAACATTTTTTTATTGTAGAATCCAAAGGAAGAAGGACTAGGGGATGTCATGGATCCAAAGGAGAACCTCGGTGACTTCCCAAGCTATCCTAACGTTTGGCTTCAATTTTGAAGAGAAATATTTAAGTGTTTCATCCCGCCAAATTTATTAGTTAGGGCTTACATTCGTGTGAAATGATCACACAAATAGCCTGGAAGATGTGAAGGATTTAGGTCGTGATGAACAACAACCTCAGAATCCTAAGACGAGTTAGGGCTTATATTATATAGTAGGGTTATACAAAGGCCAATTTAGGTCGTGACAAACGACAACCTCAGAATCCTAAGACGGGTTAGGGCTTATATTGTATAGCAGGGCTATTAACAAACGACAACCTCGGAATCCTAAGACGAGTTAGGGCTTATATTGTATAGCAGGGCTATGCGACAACCTTGGAGTCCTAAGACGAGTTAGGGCTTATATTGTATAGCAGGGCTATGCAAAGGCCTAAGAATCCTAAGACGAGTTAGGGCTTATATTGTATAGCAGGGCTATGCAAAGGCCTAAAGATAAAATCTCGAAATCCTAAGATGAGTTAGGGCTTATATTATATAGCAGGGCTATACAAAGGCCTAAAGATAAGTCCTAAGACGAGTTAGGGCTTATATTGTATAGTAGGGCTATGCAAAGGCCTAAAGATAAGGTGATTTACGTTGCATAAGCAAGCAACCTCGAAGTCTTATGGCTTTGTTGTTTAAGTCTAAAGAATGAGTTAGGGCTTATATTATATAACAGGGCTATACAAAGGCCTAAAGATAAGGTGAGGATTTATGAGTTAGGGCTTATATTGTATAGCAGGGCTATACAAAGGCCTAAAGATAAGGTGAGGATTTATGTGTTAGGGCTTATATTGTATAGCAGGGCTATGCAAAGGCCTAAAGATAAGGTGAGGATTTACGAGTGACCTCGAAGTCCTATGGCTTTGTTGTTTAATTCTAAGGAAGGAAGATTGGTTTAGCTGGGGAGACTAAGTTTTGCTGTTGAAGATGGTCGTGCTGCCCACCAAGCTAGCTCCAAGCTCTTGTCGCGACGATTCCTATGGCTTTGTTATTTAAGTCTAAGGAAGGAAGATTGGTTTAGCTGGGGAAGACAGGTTGCTGTTGAAGATGGTCGTGCCGCTCACCATGCTAGCTCCAAGCTCCTGCCGCGACGAGTTTGAGTTATCTAGTGTGTCAAGTTATAGATTTCATTAAATCAGGTAGCCCTATGGTTGAAGTTCTTTAAATTTTATAGAGGGCATATTAAAGTTGATTAGAGCGACACAGTTAGGATCCTACGGTTCTCTCATTCCGGCACCACTTTTTTCTATTGGATTCACTTAGTCCAAAATTAGGATCCTACGGTTCCCTCTTTCCGGCATCACTATTTTCTATTGGATTCACTTAGTCCAAATGATGGGTCCTACGGTTCCCTCGTTCCGGCATCACTATTTTCTATTGGATTCACTTAGTCCAAATGGTTTGCGGTTCCCTCGTTCCGGCATCACTATTTTCTATTGGATTCACTTAGTTCAAATGAACTTACAGGTCCCTCGTTCCGGCACCACTATTTTCTATTGGATTCACTTAGTCCAAATGAACTTACTAACTCCCTCATTCCGGTATCACTATTTTCTATTGGATTCACTTAGTCCAAATGAACTTACCAAACCCAACTTAATGAGTTCCATAATTTCATTTAAACCATGGGAAGCCTCGTTAGCAACCGTAGGTTACCTCCTCCGAGGGATTCCCGATCATCCAATAGAGATGTTTTAATTTAGTTGAAGTTGTAGTTTTGTATGATGTTTATGATTAAATTTTCAGTTGTTTTATATTTTGAATGTTGTGGTGGTGAATTTTATCTTGGTTGATTTTTTTATTTTTATTTTGGTTTTGGGTATGTGGCTATCCTGATGGTTTTAGTTTTTATGCAGGGTGAGATCGTTGTTTAAGCATACAAATTTGCAGGTATAAAAGTACAGTATGAATGTACAAGAAAAACAACGCTAAAAAACTATATATGAAAGTAGAAAAAGGACAACGCTAAAAACTGTAAAAGTGTACCTGGCGAGTCTTCTCGTTCCACCACCTGGAAAGACAACGCTGAAAACTGTAAAATTGTACCTGGCGAGTCTTCTCGTTCCACCACCTGAAACTTAGAACATTGAAAAACTGTAAAAGTGTACCTGGCGAGTCTTCTCGTTCCACCACCTGAAACTTAATGCTGAAAAACTGTAAAAGCGTACCTGACGAGTCTTCTCGTTCCACCACCTGAAACTCAAAATTGTACCTGACAGAGTCTTCCTGTTCCACCACCTGAAACTTAAAATGCATGTTAAGGCAGTTTATGAAGAGCAGGAAAGGTAAAAATTTTGCTAACCCTTCGTCATATTATGGTGAGTCCTTAAAAGTTTAATTAAGGATGATTTCATTAAGCGAAGAATATTAAGTTTAATAGGCCTCTAAGGGATCCAACAAGTTAAGAAGGGGAAACAGGTTCTTTCCTCTCCCTCACCAGCTAGTGAAAAGCCTCGAGTCCATTTAAACTTATCATTTTGCTTAATGGTTCATCCTGTAAATGCTCAGTGAACATTGATGTCTCATTTATCCCTTAAGAAAGGGGTAATTATCATTTGTCACTCAATTTAAGAATTATGTGGGTGAAGGCCCTTAAAGGGGCAAGCTAGTGTAATTTGAACACTTGGCGAGATTATTTTAATGCAAAAATAGGATTTTTCAAAGAAAATTCCTAACTTGACCAAGATAAGTTATAATCTCTTGAAATTTTTACGGAAGGTAGGCCTAGACCAGAGAAGCCTTTGGATCAAATTTCATGATTTTTTGAATTCTCTGTGATTTACTAGAATTATTTTAAATTGTAGGTTATTTAATAAAAATAAAATATTTTAGGTGGTGAAAATTAAGTTTTATATTTTTGAAAAATCTCCCTAAGGTCAGAGAACTCAGAGGAGCAAATTTTATATTTTTATGATTTTTCTTTGACTTATTGGGATTATTTTAGTGAAAACTCATTTTTAGCCTTTTAAAAATTATTTTTAAGCTTTGAAATCATATTTTTCTGATTTTTCTTTGATTTATTGAAATTATTTTAGTGTAAACTCATTTTTTAGCCTTTAAAAATTATTTTTAAGCTTTAAAATTCAAAAACTTATTTTTAGCCTTTTAAAAGTTATTTTTAAGCTTTAAAATTCAATATCTTTATTTAGGAAAAATATTCTAATTATTCTTAAGTGATTAGGAAGCAATTTAGAACATTTCCATGAGTTTTATTCATTTTAGCCTTTAAAAATCATTTTTAAGCTTTAAAATTCAATATCTTTATTTAGAAAATCAGGTTTCTAATTGTTCCTAAGAGATTAGGAAACAATTTAGAACATTTCCATGAGTTTTATTTTTTTAAAGATTTTTATGAATTTTTAATTATTTAAATTTTTAAAATAGGCCAAAAATTAAGTTTTTTTAGTTTAAATACTATTTTATTTTTAGAAAATACTCCTGATCACAGAGAACTCAAAAAACTAAGTTTCATAATTTTTTGAGTTTCATTTTTTTAAAAAAAATACCCCTGATCACAGAGAACTAAAAAAACTAAGTTTCATAATTTTTTGAGTTATATTTAATTTTTAAAAATCATTTAAGTGTTAAGAGTGGTATTTATCTTTAAAAATCAATTTAAGTTGTTGTAAAACTCATAATATTTTGAAATTTTTATGATAAGTTCTTTGGATCATACGCCACAGTAGAGAACCAAAATCAAGTCATTTAAATGTTTAAATTTTTCAAAATTAATTATCTTAGTGATTTAGTATTTAAAAAATTTAAGGATGTTTTACATGAATTGACTCATGAAATTATTTCCAAAGGTTTCTCTTGTTATCGTGAACCCTCCAAAATTTTCTTAGGATTTAATAACCAATATGCTAATTTCCATGATTATTTTAAGTAAATAATGTGAAACAACTTGAAAAATATGGATCTCTGTATAGGAACCTCATCTGACTTTGGAAAAATCAGAGAATGTTTCTTCTTACAGAGGCTACAATATGTCAAAATTTCAAGCCAAGGTGATGTGTCAATACGCATGTAGAATCAAATGATTCTAAATAGTGTTTAATTAAATAAAAATATTTAATGCATCAAATGGAATTGAAAATTATTCCACATTATTTTCCTGTGTTCTCTGAGCAAGAGGGTATTTTTATTTTTATTTTTGGAATTTTCTACACAAAGTTATGTATTTTTGATGTTTTGGGGATTAAATAATTAAGAAAATGCTCCTATTTTCCTACTTATCCATGTCATCCTCATACGGGTCGAACTGGCCACGTGTCGCTGTNTTTAAATAAAAATATTTAATACATCAAATGGAATTGAAAATTATTCCACATTATTCTCCTGTATTCCCTGAGCAAGAGGATATTTTTATTTTTATTTTTAGATTTTTCTACACAAAGTTATGTATTTTTGATGTTTTGAGGATTAAATAAATAAGAAAATGCTCCTATTTTCCTACTTATCCATGTCATCCTCATACGGGTCGAACTGGCCACGTGTCACTGTGTGATTGGCGCCGCCAGCCAGCTCATTCCCGCCCATCTCGGACCGCGGTCTGTCCGACTTGATCAGGGCCATCTGATCAATACATGCTCGATCTGACGGTCACGGGTCATCGTCCCAAATGAACTGGACCCGAAAACCGTTCATTTTAAAACGCTAATATCTCACTCTTTTCTTAACGAAATTGAGTGATTTTTTTTTAAATGCTTGTATTGACTAGTAGAACACATCCATACGGTTGATGATCCCTTAAATTGACTGTATACTCATGAATAATTAAAAGAAGCTCGGTTTAAGGTTAACTTTGAATACCTTGGTCCAAGAGGGGTAGCCTCGATTGGATGCTTGTTGAAGCTTTATGTGGATGCCATAAGCCTAGGGATGGAGCCTCTAGTTGTGGTGAAATGCTTAGACCCAAATTCGACCAAGGCCGATTTGGGGGTTTGGTCGAAGTCCACCTTAGGGTGGTCGGCGGATGGGGCTTTTGTTGGGGATCGTCTTCTCTTGAGGTTGGGATGGTGTGGGTGTAAGTAATTTGAATTTGGTGGAGGTTTGGAGGATGTCCTGTTTCGGCCTTGAAATTGAGCTCCAAAATTCAACNTATAGATGTCTTAATTTAGTTGAAGTTGTAGTTTTGTATGATGTTTGTGATTAAATTTTCTGTTGTTTTATATTTTGAATGTTGTGGCGGTGAATTTTATCTTGGTTGATTTTTTTATTTTTATTTTGGTTTTGGGTATGTGGCTATCCTGATGGTTTTAGTTTTTATGCTGGGTGAGATCGTTGTTTAGCATGCAAATTTGCAGGTATAAAAGTACAGTATAAAAGTACAAGAAAAATAATGCTGAAAAACTGTAAAAGTGTACCTAGCGAGTCTTCCCGTTCCACCACCTGAAACTTAAAATGCATGTTAAGGCAGTNCTGTATATTTATGAATAATTAAAAGAGTCTCGGTTTAGGTTTAACTTTGAATACCTTGGTCCAAGAGGGATAGCCTCGATTGGATGCTTGTAGAACCTTTATGTGGGTGCCAGAAGCCTAGGGATGGAGCCTCTGGTTGTGGTGAAATGCCTCCCAAATTCGATCAAGGCCCAATTGGGGGTTTGGTCGAAGTCCGTCTTAGGGTGGTCGACTGATGGGGCTTTTGTGGGGGATCTTCTTCTCTTGATGTTGGGATGGTGTGGGTACAATTAATTTGAATTTGGTGGAGGTTTGGAGGATGTCCTGTTTCGACCTTGAAGTTGAGCTCCAAAATTGAACTCAAGCAATGGATTTGAGTGGCTAAGGAGGGTTTAGTTAAGCTCAAGAGGTCTCTAGGAAGCTCTTGAAGAACTTTTACAGAGTCTCCCTAAAGAATTTCAAGCTCTCCCTCTTTTGCCATGGAGGGGGAGTTTAAATAAAATGGCCTAGGCTGGCTGCCAGGGCCAATTGAGGGGTGCATTTGGTTGCTTATGTGGAGGGCAGAGAAGCTCCAATGAGCAGCTAGGCAGATTTGGCCTTTGGGTTTGAATTGGGTGAAAATCTTTTATCTTGGCCATGGTTTTAGCCATTTTCCAGCCACCAAGGTGGCTGGCCGGCCAGACATTGGTCACTTCTTGGCTCAGGGAGGTCAGGGGGTGGCTAATGATGATTATCTCCCAAGGGTAAGTGATGATGTTGGAGATATTTCAAGTTAGGATACAACAATGGGTAAAATCCCTTAATTTGGGGATCCATTTGTCCATAGCTTGTCATGGTGGTTTTAGGAGGGTTTATCTTGGTCTTTAGGAAGGTTTTTGTGGCTCTTAAATCATTACTTTGGTGGCTTAGACTTGGTTAAGTCAATTTTTGGTGAAAGGGTCCAAGTGAGTGCAAATGANTCTATGAAATTATTTTGAAAGGCTTCTCCAGTCATGGTGGACCTTCAAAAATTTTCTTGGGATTTTATAATAGTTATGCTAATTTCCATTATTATTTTAAAGAAATAATGTGCAAAAACTTAAAAAATATGGATCTCTATATAGGAATCTCCTCTGAATTTGGAAAAATCAGAGAATATTTCCCTAGATAGAGGTTACAACATGCCAAAATTTCAAGCCAAGATAATGTGCCAATATGCATGGAGAATCAAATTATTCCAAATAGTGTTTAATTAATTAAAAATATTTTATGCATCAAATGGACTTCAAATTTATTTCACATTGTTCTCCTCTGTTCACTGAGCAATTGCATATTTTTATTTTATTTTTGTGATTTTCCTACACAAAGTTATATATTTTTGAAGTTTTGGGGATTAAATAAATAAGAAAATGCCCCTATTTTCCTACTTATCCATGTCAACCTCGTACGGGTCGAATGGCTATGTGGCGCTGCGTGATTGGCGCCGCCAGCCAGCTCAATCCCGCCCATCTCGGACCGCGGTCTGTCCGTCGCGATCAGGGCCATCCGATCCATACACGCTCGATCTGACGGTCACGGGTCATCGTCCCAAATGAACTGGACCCGAAAACCGTCCATTTTAAAACGCTAATATCTCACTCGATTCTTAACGAAATTGAGTGAATTTTTTTTTAAATGCTCGTATTGACTAGTAGAACACATCCATATGGTTGATGATCCCTTAAATTGACTGTATACTCATGAATAATTAAAAGAAGCTCGGTTTAAGGTTAACTTTGAATACCTTGGTCCAAGAGGGGTAGCCTCGATTGGATGCTTGTAGAAGTTTTATGTGGATGATAAAAGCCTAAGGATGGAGCCTCTGGTTGTGGTGAAATACCTAGACCCAAATTCGACCAAGGCCGATTTGGGGGTTTGGTAGAAGTCCACCTTAGGGTGGTCGGCTGATGGGGCTTTTGTGGGGGATCATCTTCTCTTGATGTTGGGATGGTGTGGGTACAAGTAATTTGAATTTGGTGAAGGTTTGTCCTGTTTCGGCCTTGAAATTGAGCTCCAAAATTCAACTCAAGCAGTGGATTTGAGTGGCTAAGGAAGGTTTGCTTAAGCTCAAGAGGTCTCCAGGAAGCTATTGAAGAAGTTTTACAGAGTCTCCCCAAAGAATTTCAAGCTCTCCCCCTTTTGCCATGGAGGGGGAGTTTAAATAAAATGGCCTAGGTTGGCTGCCAGGGCCAATTGAGGGGTGAATTTGGTTGCTTATGTGGAGGGCAGAGAAGCTCCAATGAGCAGCTGCGCTGATTTGGCCTTTGGGTTTGAATTGGGTAAAAATCCCTTGTCTTAGCCATGGTTTTTGCCATTTTCCAGCCACCAAGGTGGCTGGCCGACTAGGCATTGGTCACCTCTTGGCTCAGGGAAGTCAGGGGGTGGCTAATGATGATTATCTCCCAAGGGTAAGTGATGATGTTGGAGATATTTCAAGTTAGGCCCAAAAATGAGTAAAATCTCTTAATTTGGGGATCTATTGGTCCATAGCTTGTCATGGTGATTTTAGGAGGGTTTAGCCTGGTTTTTAAAAAGGTTTTTGTGGCTGTGAAATCAATACTTTGGTGGCTTAGACATGGTCAAGTCAATTTTTGGTGAAAGGGTCCAAGTGAGTGCAAATGTCCAAAATTTGGGTTTGGGCTAGGCTCCCATGTCAATTGGATCAAGTGATTGTTGCATTTTGTGTAGATGATCATAAGGAACAACTTTGGAGAAGGATGGAAGTGGTTTTGAGTTCAATTGAAAGGTCAATTTGAAGGACTTTTGAACTTTAATCAATTTGGTCATGTTGGGCTAGGCTTGGGTCTAGCTTTGGTTAGCCTTGGGCTAAGTCCAAATTGATTGTTGTAAATGGTCAATAGGGACCTCATAAAGAGTTTTCAACATGAATTGAATGCCAATTTGGAGGCTAAGTCAATCAATTGGGTGAAATATAGGGACTTAGCCAATTTGGGGCTAAATTTGGGAATTTTGGATTTAGGCCAAAATCAAATGGATATGAGGCTTCACCAAGGTCAATTGATGGTTGATTTTGATGTATAGGAATGTCATAAAGATTTTGAAACATTAATTGAGGCCAATTGACTAGGTTATGGGTTCAATTTGGTGAGATTATGCCATATGGTCAAAATTGGGGCTTTGACCCAAATCAAAATTGGGCTCAAATCATGGACCAATTGAGCATAGATTTGGTTTAGTTTGGTCATATAAAAAGTGAATTTGAGTTTAGGATTGCAATTGGGGTCAATTAAGATCAAATTGATGGACATTTGAGATGGATTTGGGGAAATTTGGGTCTTTAAAGGGCAATTTGGGGATTTTAGTTAGGTCAAATTTTGGGTCATGTGGTGCAAATTTGGGGGTTTTGGTTAAAGATGGTCAAATTGGCCAAATTGGGTCATGTGGTAGTTGAGAGAAATAAAATTAGGAATATTTTGGATTTATTGGGATTTCTTAAGAATTTTTGGAATTTTTGGAATTTTTGGTCAAAGAGGGGTATTTTGGTAATTTGGTGGTGTTTTAGAGGTAAAAGGCCAAGATGGGTTTTTTGGTAGAGTTGAGGTACCAATCATCACCAACAAGCCATGGAACAATGAAAATCGCATTTTGGCTCCACTACATAGTGGTCTTAGCTAAACCATAGCCCTAGGGCTAGTAGGTTTAGGGGACCATCTACATGAGTATCCCAAAAGATCAAGGGATCTAGGCTGGAAATTTGAGTTCAGGGTTGTGAGTGATTGTGAATGTAGATGAGCGTAGTGAGTACCTTAGCTCCAGACCAACACCCAAGGTCAACCTTAAGGTCCAGCAATCCTAAGGGTGACTCATCTTGAGTTTCCCCCACAGTGACCCCACCTACTAAGTATTTAGAGGTTGAGAGCAACATGTGGAACTTCAAGTTGAGTGGAGAAGNCAAGTTGAGTAAAGAAAAGGGTAGAATTTCTAATGGTGAGGGTTCGAAGTCTAGTTTTCTAGGAATAGTCAACAAGAAAAGTCATATGGCTAGACCCTAGGCTACTAAAGAGGAAAAACTAAACCTCAACCAAAAATAGGTCCTATGGCTAGACCTTAGGCTACTAAAGAGGAAAAACTAAACCTCAACCAAAAATGAGGTCACTATGGCTAGACCTTAGGCTACTAAAGAGGAAAAACTGAACCTCAACCAAAAGTGAGGTCAAGTCATATGGCTAGACCTTAGGCTACTAAAGAGGAAAAACTGAACCTCAACCAAAAGTGAGGTCAACTACCGCCGACCATAATTGTCCACTTTATATCTTCATTAACATCAACAGATTTGTGTTATCTAGAGTTTTAGTAGATCCTAGAGCACTCTCAACTTGATGAGTCTACGGACATTGGCCTATTTGGACATCGAAGCTTAGGAGCTTACGGCCGATAAAATTATGCTTATGAAAGTTAGAGAACTGGTAACAACCACTAAATTTCATATTATCAACGTCGAGACCTTTTTCAACACACTACTAGATCGACCATGGAATCACAAACACAACATGGTTCCATCGTCTCTAGACCAAAGCATTAAGTATTATAAGAAGGGACAAGAACATTGCATTAAGGGAGATTTACAACCTTTTTTAGTTCATGCAGTTGGCATTCACGAAGATGCCGCCTACTACGAACCTTCGAAGAAAACTACCTTCTCTCGTGAAATTGTGGCAAACAAAAGTGAAGAATCAAAAGAATTACAATGGCAAGGCCATTCAACTCTGCTTCAGCATACTTCCACCATTCTTTTGCAATGAGTTGGTGGGGGCTTTTTTAGTTAGCGCACCCAAGGTCGAGGCTGGGGATGTAGACAAGGAAGAACCAACTTGATTGTTGAACGGACTACGCTGACCATCAACATTGAGGATGAAGAAAGTTCTGAAGATGAAATAATGATGAAAAAATAGAAGAAACCACAGTACGAGATATTCTTAGAAGATATAGAGAAAAGCAAATATGAGACATTGTATGATTGGATAAACCACTATGTGAACACCATGACCCTTACTCCAATTCTCCCTCAAAAGGTCGAGAGTCAAAAGGTCAGGAAAGTCTGTAGCACAGGTTAAAAGCCGATCAAAGTTTATCTTGCTTCTACTTCAACTAATCTTGAAAATCATGTAAATTTGCATGAAGATCCTAATGAATTAATGGAATTGCCTTTTGGTTACTTTTTTGGCTTATGTATAAAGGTTAACTCAACAGGGATATTTGCCAAAACAAATGCCAAAAGATAAATTACAACTTTGTAAAAAATAATGGCATGTTAAAAGTCAAACTCCCAATTCGAAAGAAGGTCTCGAATTTGGTACAATCAGACTAGTCGATGACTCAGAATTTTCTGTGATTGTTACTAATGTATCAGAAGAGGATTGCCTTGATGTGGAGGATGATTCTATTGATCAGCTAATAGAAGACGCTCCACCATAATATGAGAAAAAAATAAGTCAAATGTTAATGAATTGAAGGAAATTAACCTCGGGATGGAAGAGCAGCACCGACCTACATTTATAAGTTCTCTACTCAATGATGAAGAATCTATAGAGTTGATCAAGCTATTAACAGAATTCAAAGATTGCTTTGCATGGAGTTATGATGAAATGTCAGGACTCTCAGTAGAAGTTACAATTCATAAACTTGGGGTGGACAAAGATATGACCATAGTAAAGAAGCACAAAAAAGAATGTGCCTTGAAATAGAGCAGCAAGTCATTGCCGAAGTGAAGAAATTAATAGACGCTAACTTTGTAAGTGAAGAGCAATACCCCATATGGTTAGCCAACATTGGGCCAGTTAAGAAGGAAAATGAACAAATATGTGTTTGTGTCGACTTCAGGGATTTAAACAAAGCATGTCCGAAGGACGAATTTCCATTACCGATACCAGAAATGATGGTGGATATCGCTTTAATACATGAGATTTTCTCCTTCGTGGACAGGTCATCGGGATACAACCAAATCAAGATGGCTCCAGAGGACGCATTACTTACAGCATTCAGAACTCCGATTGGAATTTTCTGCTATACAGTAAAGTTGTTTGGTTGAAGAACGCCAAAGCAACATATCAACTAACTATGATAAAGATCTTTGATGACCTCATTCACGACCAAGTGGAATGCTACGTGGATGATTGGATCATCAAGAGTAAATTAAAAATAGACTATTTGTACGATTTGAGGATCATGTTCTAACGATTACAACGATATGATCTTAAGATGATTTCCTTAAAGAGCACCTTCAACATTACCTCTGTTAAATTTCTTGGATTCGTTGTCTGTCATCGAGGAATCGAGATGGACACAAATAAGTTTAAGGTTATCTTAAAAATGCCTCCACCCAAAACTTTGAAACAACTACGTTCCTTCTAAGGAAAGTTGACATATCTGAGACGCTTTATTTATAATCTCTCAGGTAGGTGTCAGCCCTTCTTGGCATTAGTTAAAAAGGACATTAAAATTTGTTTGGGAAGAGAAATGACAGCGGGCTTTTGAGGACATTAAACAATATTTAATGACACCTCCTATTTTGACAACCCCTATCCTAGGGAAACCTTTGATATTTTATACTGTGGCCTTAAATGACTCTCTTGGAGCCCTCTTAGCCCAAGTCAATGACGAGGGTAAAGAAAACACACTCTACTACTTGAGCCGTTGTCTAATACTGATAGAAGTAAGGTGTCCACCTATTGAGAAGCATTGTCCAGCTTTAATCTTTACAACCCAAAAGCTCAGACATTACATGCTTTCTCATAAAATTATCCTCATTTTGAATGTTAAATTGTTGCAATATTTGTTGACCCGACCAACACTCTCTGGACGTCTAGCAAGGTGGTCAATGATTTTTTTGCAATTTGATATAACTTTTTTTCCCCTCTATGCTATCGAAGGACAAATTTTAGCAGACTTTCTTGCTACAAACCCACTTCTAGTTGGGTCCCCTCTTAATGATGAGTTACTAAATGAGTAATTATTATAAATGGAATTCTCCGATGTGCAACACTGGGAGATGTACTTCGATGGAGCTTCGTTAGTCAGAAAAGATAATGGATCAGACATAGTTATACCAGGCAAAGTAGGGATTGGTCTGATTTTCATCACTCCATATAAGAGTATGCTGAGGTTCTCATACCACCTGACAGAGTCATGCACTAACAATGAAGCAGAATATGAAGCGTTAATTGCTAGATTGGAGTTGGCAATCTCGATGGATATAACGGATATTGCCATCTACGATGATTCTTAACTCGTCATCTAACAAGTCGCTGGGCACTATAAAATTTTGAAGCTAAAGTTAACAGAATATCATCAGTACGCAATGAGGCTGCTGGAGTAAATTCTTTGTGTAACTTTCTATCGGATTCCTCGGGGAGATAATATCCATGCTAACGCTCTAGCAAAACTTACAAGAGAATTAGCATGTCCCCCGGAGGATTCCATTGACATCACAGTATAAGGAAGACATATTTTGTCTCAAATCGACCTCAACAGTCTACATAAGCTCAAAAAAAAAAAGAAAAAAAGATGATTATGGTTGCTGATATCAATGAAGATTGGCATAAGACATTGATGGAACATTTGCAAACTGGAAGGCTACCAGAGGACAAGTCAGCAGCGTAACACATCATAAGAAGGACTATGTCATATGCTCTAGTGGGTGATGTCCTCTACAGAAGATCATTCGATAGATGTGGCTATGATATTTGAGCAGAGCCGAAGCATAGAACATTGTCAAAGAAGTACAGGCCAGATTATGTGGCACTCACCAGTCAGGGCCAAAGATGAAAATAAAGATCAAGAGGCTCAGATATTATTGGCCAATAATGATGTCTAACTGCATGGATACAGCTAGAAGATGTCACCAGTGCCAAGTGCATGGGGTGGTATTGCACCAACCTCCGAATATGTTACACCCAACCATTGCCTCGTGGCCATTCGAGTGTTGGGGCACAGACATAATAGGTCCGATAGACCCTCCATCCTCTAAAGGGACACAGATTCATACTTGCCGCTATAGATTACTTCTCCAAATGGGTAGAGGCAGTACCGTTACGTGAGGTTACGTCTCGTAGCCATTCGAGTGTTGGGGCACAGACATAATAGGTCCGATAGACCCTCCATCTTCTAAAGAACTATACTTGCTGTTACAGATTACTTTTCCAAATGGGCAAAGGCAGTGCCATTATGAGAGGTTACATCATAACACGTCCTTCAGTTCTTCAAAAGCCAAATCATCTACCGTTTCAGAGTTCCATGTAGAATAATTTTCGACAATGGGGTAGCCTTCAAATGCATCAAAATCAATAATTTTGTCAAGCAGATGGGATAGACTGGAGATACTCTACGATTTACTATCCTAGGACAAACGTACTGGCTAAGGCTTTCAACAAGACACTGATACAAATTTTGAAAAAGACACTTGACGAAAACAAAATAGATTGGCATAACAAACTGTTAGAAGTCGTGTGGACCTACCGAACAACGTTCGGCACTCCTACTCAGTGTACACCTTACATGATCGTGTATAGGTCCAAGGCTGTACTACTGCTAGAAGTCCGGACGCCGTCTCTCAGAGTCGCTGTAGCCAATCAACTTACAATAGAAGAAAGAAGAAAACTCGAACTTGAAGAATTAGAGAGTCTTATTGGAAAATGACTAGAAGCACAACAATATCTGGAGCTTTATCATACAATGATGGTACAAGATCATGAAAAATTGTTCCACCCAAGGACGTTCAAAATTGGTGAAAAATTCAAGCCAACTTGGGAGGGACCATTTGTCATAGAAAAAGTCTACATAGGAGGAGCCTACATGCTAGTGGATTTTCGAGGCGAAAGACCCATGTTGCCAATCAACAGACGATATTTGAAGACATACTATGCAACTTGACATTGCTTGAATTAAATCTTTGAAATTTTGATTGTTCTGGGGATATTTATTTTGCCAAACGTCCGTGACCGGGTCCAAAATTTTGTAATAAAATTAACCTCAGCAAAATGAAATTTTTTGAAGTTACATACTTCAGTTTTCTCTTTTCTACTTTTAAGTTTGATACTTTACTAAATAAATAGAAATATGTACATAAATGAATGATCTTTCACCAATATAAACTAAAATTTTCTCTAATAAACAATTTATTTTGTTCTTGTTTCTGTTAAATTTCAGCGCACTGATGTTTTTTCTGTCGTCTGCAGAGAAAATGTCATGACAAAAGCTGATTTTTGCTTTCAAACATGGCTGGAACCTTGCACATAATAAAGAAAAGGGCATTGCAGGTTGCACCATAGACTTCGACGTGGACTTTAGTCAAGTTGATATGGACTATGAGGGTCCTCTGATGGACGTGGTCAGCCATCGAGAAAAAGAAGAGCTACCGTCACTGTTAATGACACTAAGATTTGATGGAGGGGACTAGTCGCCTGCCATCTATGATAACTGTACCGACCAGAGGCCTAGTCACTGCTAATGACAAGGGACTGCCTGACGGACCACTACGACGAACTCAACGTAGAAATGTCAATCACCGAAAACATAGAGCTTTCCTACTTGAGAAAGAAGACACCGAAAGAAAGATGAAAACTTGCTTAACACCATTCCTGAGGATAAAATCTATGATCCATGTATGAGAGAAACTTATTCCAACTTGCCTGCCACTGAGGATGAGTCTGAGTTTACTACAGAGCTGGAGATACCAGGAGTTTCAGATGAGCTTTGTATGGGTTGCGCGACATGCAACGCCAAGTTTCCCACTCGGATACCAGCTATAGGGGCATTTGGGGAATGCTTGGACTGTAACGTGCTCCACCTAGAGCGTTACAGTACTCTGGAGGAGTACACGTCCACCGACGACAGATGTCAGATCACCGATCAGTTGATGGGAGAATCGTATATTCCACTAGATATAGAGACAGTACCAGCATGGATTCTTGTCGATATTGAAATGAGGGAGCACCCTCGATAGCCGCCAATCATCACCATGGCAAAATACTACAAAATTAGTAGAGTAAACAAAAGGGAATTTTAATTCTATGAAGAAGTTCAAGGAGGGTTCATTAATGTACTAGAGGGCTTGGAGCTGTACACCAGAGTATTCTCTGAAAGTGACGAAAAAAGTATTCTCAACTGCATATTTGACCTAAGAGATAGGGGTCGAGCGAAGCTTCTGATCGAAAGAACCTATTCTGAACCACAAAAATGGATGCATGGAAAAGAAGAATCATCATACAATGTGGTTGCTATTACAACTTTACCAAGGACAGGAAAGGAAAACCTTCGAGGATTTTAAGGCAGGAGGAGGTAGATCCCTTACCTCCTATGATAAAGTGAATGATCAAGAGGATAGTTGGATGAAGCATACTTCTAACCGATTGCATTCCCAACAGCTGCATCATCAATATCTACGATGAAGGTGACTTCATTCCCCCACATATAGACCATCATAATTTTGTGAGACCTTTTTGCACGGTCTCCTTCATGAGGAAAAGCAATATCCTATTGGAGAAAGAAATAGATTTCATTGGCCCTAGCGAGTTCAGAGGATCCGTGGAAATTTTGTTACCAGTGAGCTCAGTGCTAGTTCTTAAAGGAAATGGTGCAGCATCGCCAAACATTACATTCTAGGGGTATGACACCGCAGGGTGTCTGTAACTTTCCAAAGGATGGATGATAGCAAAATGCCATAAGGCTTCCGGTCATATCTAGAGTTAGAGGACCTATTGTCTTACAAGCTATGAGAGGGTTGCACCTCTAAGCACATGCAAAGGGAACTCTTGTCCCTAGAGTGTGGCTTAGTAGGTCAGCTCGATCGAGAGCTTGCCCCACTAGAGATGGAAATTCAGGAGATACCTTTTTGTACTGTATCTTGACACAGTAGACATGTTGACATATGTATTAAATATGCTCGGTGTTGACCTCACTTTTGGTTAAGGTTTAGTTTTTTTCCTCTTTAGTAGCCTAAGGTCTAGCCATATGACTTTCCTATTGACTATTCTTAGAAAAAGAAAAGGCACCCTCACCATTAGAAATTATAAACTCCTCTTTACTCAACTTGAAGTTCCACATATTGATTCTAACCTCTAGCACTTAGTAGGTGGGGTCACTATGAGGGAAACTTAAGGTGAGTCCCCCTTAGGACTGCCTGACCTTAGGGTTGACCCTGGGTGTTGGTCTGGAGCTAATTCACTCACTACACTCATCTACACTCACAATCACTCACAAACCAGAATTTCTAGCCTAGGTCCCTTGATCTTTTTGGGATACTCATGTAGATGATCCCCTAAACCTACCAGCCCTTGGGTTATGGTTTGGCTACGACCACTATGTAGAGGACCCAAAATGGGGTTTCCATTTATCCATGGCTTTTTGGTGATGGTTGGTACCTCAACTCTATCAAAAATACCCATCTTGGCCTTTTTCCCCAAAACACCCCCAAATTACCAAAATACCCCTCCATAGCCCAAAATCCCAAAAATTCCAAAAATTCCTAAAAAATCACATTAAATCCCAAATATTCCTAATTTAATTTCTCTCAACTATTACAAGACTTAATTTGGCCAATTTGACCATCTTTAACCAAAATCCCCAAATTTACCTTTAAAGACCCTAATTTCCCCAAATTCAAACCAAATTCCCATCAATTTGATATCAATTGACCCAAATTCCAATCCTAAACTCAAATTTACTTTTTATATGGCCAAATTAAACCAAATCTAAGCTTAATTGGCCCATGATTTGGGTCCAATTTTGATTTAGGTCAAAACCCCAATTTTGACCATATGACCTAATTTCACCAAATTGTACTCTTATCTCAGTTAATTGGCCCCAATTAATGTTGAAAAATCTTCATAACATTCCTACACATCAAAATAAACCATTAATTGGCCTTGGTGAAGCCACAAATCTATTTGATTTTGGCCTAAATCCAAAATTCCCAAATTTAGCCCCAAATTGGCTAAGGCCCCAAATTTCACCCAATTGATACCCTTAACCTCCAAATTGGCATCCAATTCATGTTGAAAACTATTCATGAGGTCCTTATTGACCATTTACAATAATCAATTTGGAGTTAGCCCAAGGATAACCCAAGCTAGACCCAAGCCTAGCCCAACATGACCAAATTGACTAAAAATCAAAATTCCCTCAAACTGACCCTTCAATTAAGCTCAAAACCACTTCCATTCTTCACTAAAATTATTCCTTATGATCATCTACACCAAATGCAACATTTATTTGGGCCAATTGACATGGCTAGCTGACCGAATTTTTTTTGTAATCGACAAGTACAAGAATTTGATGACGCTACTAGAAGATTTAATTTCCAGCAACAGTGTCCAAAGACTTGACCGCGGCTTTATAGATGTGTCTGATTTGATTAAGCTATATAGTTATAATATTCAACAATGTTAAAGTTAAATTTATCAATGCAAGTATACGTATCGCTCAAATAATATAGGGCTCTAATGGAGTCCTAGATATCGATCCAACGGGAATTATTTAGAATTACGGACTAAGACTTTCGAAAAGTAAGAGTTTAATCACAACAACGACGTTCAATATGCTTATCTATCACTAATAGACAATTGAAATAAATAGATAATTTTAATAATTAATAAGTAACTAATGATAGAAAGTAGGGTGTAATTGTGATATTCAATGTATAAGAAAGCATCCTTCTCCTTGTCATGAAATTATAGTGAATGGATAAAAAAAATTAGTTCAAATTATATTGTTAGGGGCATACATATTCTTTACCCTTTGGTACAGGCATAAAGAACATTGACTAATCCTATGCTTGGTTACTGATTCTGCGGCTAGGCTGAGAGGATACTGGCTCTCAATTCGGAGCTCCCACGTTCCCCTCACCTGAGTGTTAACATCTACACATCAGCACCCAAACGATAGGACCGAATTAAGGATTTTAGTCTGTCACTCTAAAATCTCCAATTCTTCACCCGATAATAATATTTCCCTATTTATTTGCACCCAACTTCCAAGGGCTTTGACCTCCCTGAATCTTGGATGTAATCTTCACTTTAATTGTAAAACTCAACATATTTTAACAGATCAATTAGCCAGATTGAAAGTAAATTAGGATCTAAGTGAAAAGATCATCACAATTTTATAAACATTTTCATGGCTTCACCAATTCAAATCACCATTTCACAAATCTCGTGACAAGGAGAAAGATAGAGAAAACTACTCAGATCTCATGGGGAAAACACAACAAAACTCGGACAAAGAAAACTACTCAGATCTCATGGGGAAAACACAACAAAACTCGGAATTCATATATAAAATCAGGTCATACAAACTACAACAAGTAAATAACTTATCTCTAATTTCTCCTCAAGAACACTCCTCGAAGTTCCTCTGAATCTCTTCCTTCATACAAACTACAATAATAAATAAACTTATCTCTAATTTCTCCCCAAGAAAACTCCTTGAAGAACAAACTACAACAAGTAAATAACTTATCTCTACTTTCTCCCCAAGAACACTCCTCAAAGTTCCTCTGAATCTCCAAACTACAACAAGTAAATAACTTATCTCTAATTTCTCCCCAAGAACACTCTTCGAAGTTCCTCTGAATCTCTTCCTTTCTTTACAACACACAAGATCTCATGGGGAAAACACAACAAAACTCAGAATTCATATATAAAATCAAAGTCATACAAACCATATCTCATGGGGAAAACACAACAAAACTCAGTAACAAGTAACCTACCTCTAATTTCTCCCCAAGAACACTCCTTGAAGTTCCTCTGAATCTCTTCCTTTCTTTACAGCTGCACGGAATTCTTCTTCGAAGTAGAAAGGAGGAAAAATCTCTTACTTTCCCTCCACTCTTACCTCTAAATTTCTCCCCAAGAACACTCCTCGAAGTTCCTCTGAATCTCTTCCTTTCTTTACAACACACAAATTCCTCTTCGAAGTAGCAAGGAGGAAGAAATCTCTCACTTTCTCTCCACTCTTACAATCTCTCTCCCCAAGAAAACTCCTCAAAGTTCCTCTGAATCTCTTCCTTTCTTTACAACACACAGAATTCTCTTCGAAGCAGCAAGGAGGAAGAAATCTCTCACTTTCCCTCCACTCTTACAATCTTTTGAAGAATTCCTCACAATTTCTCGAATAATTCCTCACCACCTCAAGAACACTCCTCGAAGTTCCTCTGAATCTCTTCCTTTCTTTACAACACACAGAATTCCTCAAAAACTCCTCAAAGTTCCTCTGAATCTCTTCCTTTCTTTACAACACACAGAATTCCTCTAAAGCGGCAAGGAGGAAGAAATCTCTCACTTTCCCTCCACTTTTACAATCTCTCGAAGAATTCAAAACTCCTCGAAGTTCCTCTGAATCTCTTCCTTTCTTTACAACACACGGCAAGGAGGAAGAAATCTCTCACTTTCCCTCTACTCTTACAATCTCTCAAAGAATTCCTCACACTCCTCGAAGTTCCTCTGAATCTCTTCCTTTCTTTACAACACACAGAATTCCTCTTCAAAGTAGCAAGGGAGAAGAAATCTCTCACTTTCTCTCCACTCTTACAATTTCTCGAAGAATTCCTCACAATTATACAAAAAAATCTCTCACTTTCCCTCCACTCTTACAATCTCTCAAAGAATTCCTCACAATCTAACCTCTCAACTCTTACAATCTCTCGAAGAATTCCTCATAATTGTTACACTCTAATGAAAATTTTATACACTAATGGTAACCTCCAAGGCCTCTAACACACTTTAGAATCCTTAGACTTCTTCTATTTTTGGCCAAAATGTTCTTTTAAAGTTGTAGATGAGCTTTCCCATTCTATTTTCGGCCAAAATGTTCTTTTAAAGTTGTAGATGAGCTTTCCCAAGAGTTGCCTAAGCAAACTTCTTCTATTTTCTACCAAAATGTTCTTTTAAAGTTGTAGATGAGCTTTCCCAAGAGTTGCCTAAGCATCCCTTCAAAATTTGGCCTTATCCAAATCCTGAGTAGGCATAAGTGTCGATCTCACCATAGACGGCCTCGAGGGCGCCGTCGGCGGGCTTCTAGATAATTTTTGTCGTGTAGTCTCGGGAAAATCTCATCGTCGGTGGTGTCGAGGGAGCCGTCGGCGGCCTAGTTCAAATCTTCACATTTTGGTCCTTTTTGCTCCGAATTCACTCCTTTTTGCATCTTTTTTCTCCAATGACCCTAATTCCTTATTCCTCTAACAAAACATCAAAAATATCTTTCTTTAAAGTGTAATATCATCAAAAACAGTATAAAATAGGTATGGAAATCTCAACATATTTTCCTTTGGTCACTAGCCTAGACCAAACCCAAGATTTGCACCCACTTGAACCCATGCACTAAATGTCACCTAACCACCCTACAACAACCAAATTAACTACACCCCAGCCATTAGTTGACCCCTAAGGCTAAGCCAAAACACCTCTAACAACCTAAACTAAGCCATGGACCAAAGGTCCCCAAAATAAAGGGATATTATTTCCAAAAATGCATGTGCTTAAGATATCTTTACCAAAATTAGGTATTATTGCACTAAATTGATGTGATATATTCCCCTAGGTTCCTTAAGCTCCTAGCCACCTCCCCCTGGCCGGCTGGCCAACCTAGTGGCCGGAAAAGCTAAAAATTGATAGCAACCACCATGACACCTCGCCCAAATCAAACCTAGAGGCCAGCTCATCCAAATCAAAATTGAAGAGCTCCTCTGTCCTCCACCTAAGCACCACAATGCACACAAACTTGTGCCCTAAGAGCCACCCTATGGCCATTTTTATAAAAAACTCACCTCCACGGCCATGGAAGGTGTGCTAAATTTTTCTTAAAGATAGCCTCCCAAATCACTCGCAGAGCTTCTTTGAGATCTCCATAGCCCATTCTAATCACTCTACTCCCTTGATTCCCTCTGTATAACCCTAATTTTGAGCTTAAAATTTAGGGTAGAAAAAGGAAATCTCTCAAAACTCCACCAAACTGTAATTGCTTGTGCTCACACCTTCACACCAGCAAGAGAAGACAAAGCCCCATCAAATTACCCTCTGAAATAGCCTCCACCATAGCTCTAGACCAACATTTGAAATCGAGCTTGGTCGAATTCATACCTAGGCCTTACACCACAGCAAGAGGCTTAATCCTTAGCCTCCTTGGACCCCAAAGAACATGCCGAGCACCTCTGATTGAAGCCTCCCTTCTCAGAACAAAGCTATAAAACTTCTCCTCCTCCTGAGCCTATTTTGATTCTCCATTTACTTGGGCTTGATTTCATGACACATTAACTGTATGGATGTGTCAGTCTCACTAAGACGAGTATTTTAAAAGAAAAATTCACTTAATTTGGTTGAGAAATGAGAGAGATCATAAGCCTTGAAGGTGGACAGCTCTCGGCCTAAGCCATTGGGGACGATGACCACGCACCATCCGATCGTGCGTGTATGAAATGGATGGCCAAGATGAAGTCAGACAATGCTTCTTTACATCAACAGTGAGACGCGTGGCTGCTGGCGTGGATGGCGGTGTCAAATAAGAGTGAGCCGCGTGGAGTTTCGGAGCTGCCTAGGATCTACATGGCGTCGCATGGATAAGTAGAAAAATAAGGCTTTTTTCTATTTATTTAAACTCCCTAAACTTCAAAAATCCATTACTTTGTGTAGAAAAATCACAAAACTAAAATAAAAATACTCTCTTGCTCAGTAAACAGAGAAAAATAATGTGGAATAAATTTCAAGTCCATTTGATGCATTAAATATTTTTAATTAATTAAACACTGTTTGGGATTATTTGATTCTCCATGCATATTGATACATCACCATGGCTTGAAATTTTGGCATGTTGTAGCTTCTGTCAAGGGAAACTTCCTCTGATTTTTTCAAAGTCATAAGAGGTTCCTATATAGAGAGTCATATTTTTCAAGATCTTGCACATTATTTCCTTAAAATAATCATGGAAATTAGCATATTGATGCTAAAAAAATTTCAGAAGATCCACTATGACCAGAGAAGCTTTTGAAAATAATTTCATGGGTCAAGTCATTTAGAATGCACTTAATTTTAACAAACACTAAATCACTAAAATAATCAATTTTGGAAAATATAAACATTTAATTGACTTGATTTTTGATATTCACTGTGGTTTATGATCCAGAGAACTCACTATAAAAAGTTTAAAATATTTTGAGTTCATTTGATAACGTAAGTTGATTTTTAAAGATAAATACCACTTTTGAAACTTAAATAATTTTTAAAAATCAAAATACAACTCAAAAAATTATGGAACTTAGTTTTTTGAGTTCTCTGTGATCTGGGATATTTTATAAAAATAAAATATTATTTAGAATAAAAACTTGATTTTTAGCATACTTTTAAATATTTAAAATAATTAAAAATTCATTAAAATCACAAAAATATTAAAATTCCTGGAAATGTTATAAATTGCTTTCTAATTACTTAGGAACATTTAGAATGTGTTTCCTAATTTTCTAAATAAAGATATTGAATTTCAAAGCTTAAAAATAATTTTTAAAAGCTAAAAATGATCACTAAAATAATTTCAATAAATCAAAGAAAAATATGAAAAATATAAAATTTGCTCCTTTGATCAATAAATCAAAGAAAAATCAGAAAAATATAAAGTTTTCTCCTCTGAGTTCTCTGACCTTAGGGAGATCTTTCAAAAATACAAAACTTAATTTAAAAATCAGAAAAATATAAAATTTTCTCCTTTGAGTTTTCTGACTTTAGTGAGATTTTTCAAAAATACAAAACGTAATTTTCATCACAAAATTAAAGAAAAATCAAAAAAATATGAAATTTGCTCATCTAGGTTCTCTAACCTCAGAGAGATTTTTCAAAAATACAAAAATTAATTTTCATCATTTAAAATATTTTATTTTTATTAAATAGCCCAGAAGTTAAAATAATTCTCATAAATCACAGAGAAGTTAAACAATCATGAAATTTGGTCCAAAGACTTCTCTACTCTAGGTCTACCACTAGTAAAAATTTCAATGGATTAGTACTTACCTTGGTCAAGTTAGGAATTTTTTTTGAAAAATCCTATTTTTGCATGAAAATAATTATATAAAATAAATTAAACTCTAAAAAATCACATTTTCTCCTCTGCTGTCTTAATTGACCCATGAATAAGGTAGGATAAAAATTTCAAAGATATATGAATTGAATTTGACAAATTATGAAGTGTTAAAGCCTTACGGGCAAATGTGTAATTTTGGAAATTTAGCCTTAATTAATATTTAGGCTTAAGTCAAGTAGGGAAATGGGCAACCTCTGATCTTAATCAATTTATTTGATGTTTGGAACATAAGGGATTAATTGGTAGAAACCAATCTCACTTTCTTAATTAAGTTAATAAATTTCTAAATTATTAAATGAAGTTTATTAAAATTAAATGATCTTGGACTTAGGGGTATGAATTTTGAAGTCAATAATTAATCAATTTAATACTCCTATCTTGATTCAAACCAATCTCACTTTCTTAATTAAGATTAATAAATTTCTAAATTATTAAAATTTGGAAGTTCAAAATTAAATGATCTTGTATTTAGGGGTATGGCTTTTGAAGTCAATAATTAATCTATTTAATACCCCTATTTTGATTTTCAAATAAAAATTCAAACTATGAATCATGACCACTTGAAACTTAACCCTTTCAAAACTAATTAAGACACTCACCTAGATCTTAAGGGCTCAGTGGTGACTTAGGCAAAATCAAAATTGGCTAAATGAGGATTAGAGAAATAAACATAACATAATCAAACATCATTGAAACACCACTAAGCCTAAATTAAAAATTGGCTAAGTTTTCAGGTCACACCAACTTGCTCTTTAAAGAAATTCACTCGCATAATTTTTAAATTAAATGATAAATGATAATTACCCCTTCTTAGGGATAATTAAGACATCAATGTTCACTGAGCATTATAAGTATTCACAGGATGAACCATTAAGTAACATAATAAGTTTAGATGGACTCGAGGCTTTTCACCAGTTGGTGAGAGGGAGGCATGGACCTGCTTCCTCCTCCTAACTTGTTGGATAGCTCAATAATCTATTAAACTTAATATACCTTGCTCAATGAAATCATCCTTAATTAAACTCTTAAGGACTCACCAAAATACAATTAATATACTTTGACTCAAAAAAATTATCCTTAATTAAACTTTTAAGAACTCACCAAAATACAACATAGAGTTAGGAAAACCACCAGAACTTTACTTTTCCCGCCCTTCATAAATGCCCTCACATGCATTTTTAAGTTTCAGGTGATGGAACGAGAAGACTCGTTAGGTACGCTTTTACAGTTTATAGTACCATCTTTCTTGTTCCCTTTTCCTTACATGCTTTACGCTTACGTTGTTTCTTTTTATACTTTCATTTACCTACATGTATGACAACAACACAAACTTGCATGTTAACCAAAACCAAAGCCCAAAACCAAAACTAAAATCAATCAAGATAAAATACACTACCACAATATTCAGAATATAAAACAACTCAAAATTTAATCACAAACATCACACAAAACTACAATTGCAACTAAATTAAGACGTCTCTATCGAATGATCAGGGATCCCTCGGAGGACGTAACCTACGTTTGTTAACAAGGCTTCCCAAAGTCTAAATGAAATTATGGAACTCATTAAGTTGAGTTTAGTAAGTTCATTTGGAATAAGTGAATCCAATAGAAAATAGTGGTGCCGGAATGAGGGAACAGTAGGATCCTAACCGGTGTCGCTCTAATCAACTTTAATATGCCCTCATAAAATTTAAAGAACTTCAACAATAGGGCCACCTGATTTGACATTATAACTTGACACACTAGAAAACTTAAACCCGTCGCGGTGAGGAACTTGGAGCTGGCATGGTGGGCAACACGACCATCTTCAACCGCAAAACCTGTGTTTTCCAGCTAAACCAATCTTCTTTCCTCAAACTTAAATAACAAAGCCATAAGACTTTGAGGTTGCTTGCTTATGCAATGTAAATCCTCACCTTATCTTTAGGCCTTTCTATAGCCCTGTTATACAATATAAGCCCTAACT
>JXCR01145608.1:28567-103684 GCA_002079205.1 Phalaenopsis hybrid cultivar
AGAGTCTTCTTAAGTGACTTTGGTCATTTAAGATGTAATTAACTATAGGGGCTTGCCCTTATAAGAAGCATGTCCGAACCCAGCTTAATATAAACCCTATTTAATCCTTTATATTAAATAGGGAACTTGTTGGCAAATACAAAGGTTTCGCAGACCAAACGGACGACATACTTTCCTCTGTTTATTTGATTGAGCCTCATCCTCAAGTCTTGTGTTTATCCTTTAAAATAGATACAGGATTTGAGGTACAATGCTCTTTCATTTTAAAATATGAAAAATATGGGGTCAATTTGATTTCATACTTCAACGTCTTTCTGAAGTGGGTGATGGGATTTTGATTCCGGTGACCGATAGCTTCTTACGGGCAACTCCCCACAAACCCACCAAAAATAACACCGACACTCAGCTTGTGATATGTACCCAACATGAGATATTTCCTGGTGTACTCTTGATGCGTTCAACATATTGTACCTTTTGAGGCCGTGGCTTATACTTAATTTATAACACTTATTGAAGCAGATTAATGAAATTACCTTTAGAATTTTGTCAGTTTGTTCAATTGCCCTTTTGTGCGATGGATAAAGAGCCATCGTGCCATACATTGGTTCTGAACAACAATGAACAAAGAACAAAACAATAAAAACTTGATAATAACAAAATTCAAATAAAATACTCTTTAATAAAATCATCAACCAAAATTTTTTTTAATTTTGAAAACATATTTTGATAATTAATTGTGATAAAAACAAAAAGAAAAGAAAACAAATTAGTTGGGTTGATTATCTCAATTTTAAGGTCTCTTACTCTTTGCTCGCACAACACGAATGTCCTTGCCTGCACTAATTCCCTTAACATCCTTGTGGAATTTCACATTCTACATGAAACCTCACAAAATTTTTCATATCTTCCTCACCAATGTCAACCTTATTACATGACATATGTTTATGAATTCAACACCACAAATTATCTGCTAAATTTCAATTCTCATTTCAGACTCAGTCCCTAACTTCTGATTCCCTTCTTTCGAGGTCAGTCCCTAACTTTTGATTCTCTTTCTGAGATTAATTCCTAAATTTCAATTCTCATTTTAGAATCAGTCCCTAACTTCTTATTCCCTTCTTTTGAGGTCAGTCCCTAACTTCCGATTCTCTTTCTGAGATTGATCCCTAAATTTTAATTCTCATTTCATAATCAGTCCCTAACTTCTGATTCCTTTCTTTCGAGGTTGGTCCCTAATTTCTGATTCTCTTTCTGAGATTGATTCCAAAATTTCAATTCTAATTTCAGAATCAGGTCCTAACTTCTGATTCCCTTCTTTTGAGGTCGGTCCCTAACTTCTTTTTCTCTTTCTGAGATTGATCCCTAAATTTCAATTCTCGTTTCGGAATCAGTCCCTAACTTCTGATTCCCTTCCTTTGAGGTCGGTCCCTAACTTCTGATTCTCCTTCAGATATTGATCCCTAAATTTTAAATCTCATTTTGGAATCAGTCCCTAACTTCTGATTCCCTTCTTTCGAGGTTGGTCCATAACTTTCGATTCTCTTTTTGAGATTGATTCCTAAATTTCAATTCTCATTTCAGAATCAATCCCTAACTTCTGATTCCCTTCTTTCGAAGTCGGTCCCTAACTTCCGATTCTCTTTCAGAGATTGATCCCTAATATTCAATTTTCATTTCAGAATCAATCCCTAAATTCTTATTTCCATCTTTCAATGTCGGTCCCTAACTTCAGATTCTCTTTCTGAGATTGATCCCTAAATTTCAATTCTCATTTTAAAATCAATCCCTAACTTCTGATTCCTTTCTTTTAAGGGCGGTCCCTAACTTTCGATTCTCTTTCTGAGATTGATCCCTAAATTTCAATTCTCTTTTCAGAATCAGTCCTTAACTTTTGATTCCCTTTTTACGAGCTTCACTATTTTGGTTGGAAGAGTTGCCCATACGATGCTGTCGGTCACCGGAATCGAAATCCCTTCGCCAGCTTCAGAAGGACATTTTAATGTTTATAAAAATATGAAATCAAATTGACCACATATTTTTCATAATTTAAATGAAAGAGCGCTGTACCTCAAACCCTGTATCAATCACGAAGGATAAACACAAGAATTGAGGATGAGGGTTGATCGAATAAACTGAGAAATTTATGACGTCAGTTTGGTCTGCAAAACTATTTTATTTGTCAACAATTTCCCCTATTTAATATGAAGAATTAAATAGGTTTTATGTTAAGTTGGGTTCGGACGAGCTTCATATAAGGGCAAACCCTTGTAGTTAATTACATCTAAATGACAGAAGTTATCTAAGTAAACTCTCGAAAAAAATCAGGAAATATTATCTTCAATGATTTCAAAAGGACAAGACTTTTCAACGAGATCGGACAAAGAGGTGTGAAATGGGATTAGCTCAAATTTTGAGCATTTTGTTTTTTGGAATCCAAAGGAGGAAGAACTAGGGGACGTCATGGATCAGGAGGAGAACCTCGGTGACTTCCCAATTTATCCTATGGTTTGGCTTCAATTTTGAGGAGAAATTTATTTGAGTGTTTTATCTTGCCAATTTTATTAGTTAGAGCTTACATTTGTGTGAAACAATCACACTAATAGCCTAGAAGATGTGAGGGTTTAAGTCGTAATGGACGACAACCTTGAAATCCTAAGACGATTTAGGGCTTAGATTGTACAGCAAAGCTATACAAAGGCCTAAAGATGAGGTGAGGATTTAT
Source organism: Phalaenopsis hybrid cultivar (assembly GCA_002079205.1). Lineage (NCBI taxonomy): Eukaryota > Viridiplantae > Streptophyta > Magnoliopsida > Asparagales > Orchidaceae > Phalaenopsis > Phalaenopsis hybrid cultivar. The sequence continues at coordinate 31,290 of JXCR01145608.1, forward strand.
GTTGCATAAGCAGACAACCTTGAAATCCTATGACTTGGTTGTTTATTTCTGAGGAAGGTATTGGTTTAGCTGAGGAAGACAAGTTTCGCTATTGAAGATGGCTGTACTGCCCACCAAGCTAGCTCCAAGTTCTTTGTCGTGGCGAGTTTGAGTTTTCTAGGGTCAAATCAAGTTGCCATATGGTTGTAGTTTTTTAAGTTTAATGGGGGCATGTTAAGATTTATTAGAGCGAGATCGGTTAGGATCCTACAGTTCCCTCATTCCGGCACCACTATTTTCTATTCGATTCACTTAGTCCAGATGAATTTACTAAACTCAACTTAATGGGTTCCAGACTTTCATTTAAACCGTGGGAATTCTCATTAGCAACCGTAGGTTACCTCCTCTGAGGGATTCTCGATCATCCAATAGAGACGTCTTAATTTATTTGTAGGATTGGCTTTTTTGTGATGTTTGTGATTAAATTTTGAGTTGTTTTATATTTTGAATGTTGTGGCGATGAATTTTATTTTCATTTTGGGTTTTTATTTTTTTGCTATCCTAACAGTTTTTTGTTTTCATGCAAGGTGGCATGTCGTTTAGCATGCAAGTTTTGTAAGCATAAAAGAGTACAATATGAAAGTACAAGAAAGACGACACTATAAACTATAAAAAGTGTACCTAGAGAGTCTTCTCGTTCCACGACCTGAAACTCAAAATGCATGTGAGAGCACTTTATATAATATGTAAAAGTAAGGTTTTAGTGATTTACCCAACCCTAGGTCATATATTGGTGTGTCCCTATTTTATTAAGGATGTTTTTTGTTAAATAAAAATATTAGATTTAGTAGACCTCCAAGGTATCCAACAGATCTAGAGAAAGAAGCAGGTCCATGCTTCCCTCACTGCCTGGTAAAAAGTCTCAAGCTCTTTTTAAACTTATTATGTTGCTTAATAATCCATCCTGTAAATACCTTTAATGCTCAATGAACATTGATGTTTCAATTATCCCTAAGAGTAGTGTAATTATCACATATAATTTAATCTGAGACTTGTGTAGGTGAAGACCCTTAAAGGGGCATGTTAATGTCATCAAGTAACTTAGCCAACTTCTTAATTTGGGCTTGTAGTGTTTTAAAGATTTTCAATTTTAATAGTGTTTACTTTTCTAATCCTCATTTAATCAGATTTAATTTAGCTTAGGTCACTACTAAGCTCTTTAGACTTTGGTAGATGTCTCAGTTATATTTTGAAAAGGTTTGAATCTTAAGTGATGAAGATTCATTTTTTAAAGTCATTTAAGCATCAAATAGGGGTATTAAATTAGTGAGTTATCAACACCCGACATCATACCCCTAAGTCCAGGATCATTTATTTGACTAGACTTCCAAATTATAATAATTTAAGGAAATTACAAATTTATCCTTTAATTAATAAAAGTGAGATTGTTTTCTTCCAATTACCCCTTGTGTTCGAATCCTCCAAATATGTTGATTAGGATCAGAGGTTACCAATTTCCCTTTCTTCAATTAAGCCTAAATGTTAATTAAGGCTAAATTTCCAAAATTATACTTTTGCCCCACAGGCTCCAATACTTCATAATTTATCAAATTTAATTTAAATGAATTTGGAGTTTTTATCCTACCTTACTCATGGGTCAATTAAGATATCAGAGGAAAATATGTAATTTTTCAAATTTTTATTTAATTTATATATTTATTTATATGTAAGAATTAGGATTTTATAAAGAAAAATCCATAACTTGACCAAGGAAATACCTAATCTCTTGAAATTTTTACTGGAGGTAGACTTAGACCAGAGAATCGTTTGGGCCAGTTCATGATTTATGGAGTTTTATTTGGATTTTAAGAATTATTTTATGTTCTGGAGCACTTAGACCAAAGAATCTTTGAGGTCCCTCATCAGTGGATGCATACTCCTCTAAAGTGCAGTGGCACTGTAGGTTTAGAGCATTGCAGTCCGGGCACTCCGCGAATGCCCCTGCAACTGATGCCCATGTTGGTGTCTCAAATTTGTAGGTAGGGCAACCCGTACTTAAACATCTGAAGCTGGTGGTATTTTTGGCTCTGTAACAAACCCGGACTCCTCATCTATAGCAGGCAAGCTGGAAGAGCTTTCTCTCATGCATGGATCATAAATGCTTCCTTCAGGAATAGGAGTAAGCAAGTTCTCCACCTCTTTTTAGCATCTTCTTTCTTCTCATAAGAAAGCCCTCTACTTTTATCGGCTAGCATTTCTGCGTTGAGTTCTTCGTAGTGGCGCGCCTGTAAGTCTTCCATTATTTGCAGCAACTAGGCCTTTATTCGGCATAGCTATCATGGACGGTAGGCGACTGGGCCCCTCCATCGGGTTATGTTGTACCATCACATTCTTTCTGTTCAGTGATGAATTCTCTTTGGTTGTCAACCTTAGCAGTGAGGGCAACCCTTCCTTTCCTATCGGTTGAGGATATCCATTAGAGGCCCCTCATAATCCATGTCGACTTCACTAAATTCTATGTCAAAGTTTATGGTGCCGCCCTGCGGCACCATTTCCTTGTTGAGTGTGAGGTTCCAGCCATTATTAAAGGTGAAGATCAGCCTCTGGCTTGACATTTCTCTGCAGACGACAGAAAAAATGTCAGTGAGTTGAAACTTAACGTGAATAAGAATAAAATAAAGTGTTTATTTAACAAAATTTTAGTTTTTTTTTGTGAAGAAATCATTTATTTGTGTAAGCATTTTGTTTAATTTAGTAGGATATTAAGTTTAAAAAGAGAAAATTCAAGCATTTAATTTTCAAAAGTTTTTCTTATGTTGAGGTTAATCTTATTACAAAAATTTTGGACCCGGTCACAGACATTTGACCATGTAGATAACCCCAAAGCAATCCAAATTTCAAATTTTCAAATTAAGCGATGGTAGGCAATGTCAGCTTGCGTAATATATCTTCATGTATCGTCCGTTGATTAGTAGCATGGATCTTTCACCCAAAAAATCTACTAACTGGTAGGCTTCTCCTGCATAGATCTTTTAAACGACAAATGGTCCCTCCCAAGTCAGCTTGAATTTTCCACCTATCTTGCGGCATGCAAGAATAGGCTTTTTGAGCACGAGTACGAGGTCACTAACTTTAAATGTCCTTGAACGGACCAATTTGTCATGAGCTTGTACCATCTCTGCCTGGTAAAGTTCTAAATGTTGTTGTGCTTCAAGTCATTGTCCTTCAAGACTCTCCAGTTCTTCAAGTCTGAGTTTTACACTTTCTTCTGTTGTGAGTTGGTTGGCAACATCAACTCTGAGAGACGACATTTAAATTTCTAACGGTAGTACGGCCTCGACCCGTACACGAGCATGTAGGGTGTACACTAAGTGGGAGTCCTGAAAGTCATTTGGTAGGCCCACAAGGCTTCTAACAGTTTGTTGTGTCAATCCCATTTGTTTTCATCCAGTGTTTTTTTTAAATCTAAACCAATGTCTTGTTGAAGGCTTCAGTCAGGCCATTTGCTCTAGGATAGTAAATTGTAGAGTATCTTCAATCTATCCCGTGTCTTTTAACGAAATTGTTGATTTTTGTGCTTTTAAAAGTTGTCTATCTCATTTTCGTAAATTATTCTTCACGGTACTCCAAAATGGTAGAAAATTTGGCTTTTGAAGAATTGAAGGACGTGCTGTGTCATAACGTCTTGTAACGATACTGCTTCTGCCCATTTGCAGAAATAGTCTGTAGAGACAAGTATAAATCTGTGTCCTTTGGAGGATGGAGGGTCTATCGAACCTATTATGTTCGTACCCCAACACTCGAATGGCCATGAGGCAATAGTTGGGTGTAGCACATTCGGGGGTTGGTGTAAAACCACCCCTTGCACCTGACACTGGTGACATCTTCTGGTTGTATCAATGCAGTCGGACATCTTTGCTGACCAATAATATTCGAGTCTTTTGATCTTCATTATCATCTTTGGCCCTGACTGGTGAGTGCCACACAATCTAGAATGTACTTCTTTAATAATATTTTGTGCTTCGGCCTTGGTTAAACATCGTAGCCACATCTGGTCAAATGATCTCCTGTAGAGGACATCACCTAATAGAGCGTATGACATGGCCCTTTTTGTATTGTGATGTGCTTTAGACTTGTCCTTTGGTAGCTTTCCAATATGTAAATATTCTATTAATGGCCTGCACCAATCTTGATTGATGTCAGCAACCACAATCATTGTTTTTCCTTTTCCGAGCTTGTGTAGATTATCGAGGTCGATTTGAGACAGAACTTGTCTTCCTTGTACTAAGATTTCAAAGGAATCCTCTGGGGGACATGTCAATTCCTTAGCAATTTTTGCTAAAGCGTGAGCAAGGGCATTATCTCCCCTAGGAATCCAATAGAAAGTCACAATTCGGATGGTATTCCGCTAATTTTTGTTTCAAAATCCTGTATTGTCCAGCATCTTGTTGAATGACGAGTTATGAGTCACCATAGATGTCAATGTTTGCTATATCCATTGAGATTGCTAGTTCCAAATCGGTAATTAAAGTTTCATACTCTACTTTGTTGTTGGTGCACAGATCTGTTAGGTGGCATGAGAACCTCAACATACCCTTATCTGAATGATAAAGATCAAACCGATCCCTGCTTTACCTGATATGACTATGCCTGATCCTTTGTCTTTCTTTATTGATGAATCACCGTCAAAGTACATCTCCCAGCATTGTGCACTGGAGAATTCCATTTGTAGTATCTACTCATCTGGTAACTCATCGTTGAGAGTGGACCCAGCTGGCGAGAAATTCTGCTAGAATCTGTCCCTTGATAGCACAGAGGGGAACAAAAGTTATATCAAATTCTAATAAGACTATTGACCATCTTGCTAGATGTTCGGAGAGTGTTGGTCAAGTCATGAAATATTGCAACGGGTTAAATTTTGAGATTAAGGATATTTTATGAAAAAGCATGTAATGTCTAAGCATTTGAGCAGCAAAAATTAATGTTAGACAATGCTTCTCAATGGGTGGATACCTTATCTCCGTTAGTATTAGACGATGACTCAAATAGTAGAGTGCATTTCCTTTACACTCATCATTGACTTGGGCTAAGATGGCTCCAAAAGAGTCGTCTAGTGCCACGGTAAAACTATCAACGTTTTCCCTGGGATAGAAGCTGCCAAAACAGGAGGTTTCATTAAGTATTGTTTAACTTCCTCAAATGCCCACTGGCATTTCTCTTAATAAATGAATTTGGCATCTTTTTTAATTAATGTCGAGAAGGGCTGACACCTACCTGAGAGATTAGAAATAAAGCGTCTCAGATATGCCAACATCCCTTAGAAGGAACGTAGTTGTTTCAAAGTTTTAAGAGGAAGCATTTCCAAGATAGCTTTAATCTTATCTGGGTCGATCTCAATTCCCTGATGATGGATAAAAAATCCTAGAAACTTCATAGAGGTAACGCCAAAGGCACACCTTAAGGAATTCATTTTAAGGTCATATCGTTGTAACCGTTCAATCAAGATCCTTAAATCGTACAAATGGTCTATTTTTCATTTACTTTTGATGACCAAATCATCTACGTAGCATTCCATTTGATTGTAAATGAGGTCATAAAAAATCTATCATTGCACGTTGATATGTTGCTCCAGCGTTCTTCAACCCAAATGGCATCACTGTGTAGCAGAAAATTCCGAACGGTGTTCTGAAGGCTGTAAGCATTGCATCCTTGGGAGCCATCTTGATTTGGTTGTATCCCGACGATCAGTCCATGAAAGAGAAGATTTCATGTGTAGAAGCAATATCCACCATCATTTCCGGCATTGGTAGTGGAAACTCGTCTTTTGGACATGCTTTGTTTAGATCTCTAAAGTCAAAACAAATATGTATTTGTCCATATTTCTTCTTAACAGGTATGATGTTAGCTAACCATGTGGGGTATTATTCTTCTTGCACAAAGTTGGCGTCTATTAATTTTTTTACCTCGGCGATGACTTGCTGCTCTATTTCGAGGTGCATTCTTCTGGGATCTTTTTTCACTAGGGTTATATTCTTGTCCACCCCGAGTTTATGAACCGCAACCTCTGCTGAAAGTCCTGGCATTTTGGCATAGCTCCATGCAAAGCAATTTTTAAATTCAGTTAACTATTTGAACAACTGTAGAGATTCTTCATCGTTGAGTAAAGAACTTATAAATGTAGGTCGAGGTTGTTCTTCAGTTTCAATGTTGATTTCCTTTAACTCATCAACCGTTGATTTAAGTTCCTCCTCAAATTCTGGTGGAGAATTTTCTATTAGCTGATCAGTAGAGTCATCCTCTATATCGAGGCAATCCTCTTCTGATTCACTAGTAATAACCATACAAAATTCTAAATCATCGACTGGTCCGACTGTACTAAATTTGAGACTTTCTTTTGAGTTGGGAGTTTGACTTTTAACACTCCATAACTTTTTAAAAAGTTGAAATTTATCTTTTGGCATTTGTTTTGGCAAGTGTCCCTGTTGAATTAACTTTTGTACATAAGGTGAAAAGTAACCAAAAGGCAATTCCAAAACTCATTAGGACAATCTTCCAAATTTACATGATTTTCAAGATCAGTAGAGGTAGAAGCGCGGTAAAATTTGATCGGCTTTGAACCAACACTACGGACTTCCTTGACTTTTAAACTCTCGACTTTTTGAGGGAGAATCAGAGTAAGGGTCATAACATTCACATAGTGGTTTATCCGATCATACATTATCTCGTATTCACTTTTCTCTACATCTTCTAAGGATATCTCATATTGAGATTTCCTCTATTTTTTCATCATTATTTCATCTTGGGAACTGTCTTCGTCACTAATGTTGATGGTCGGCCTAGTCCGTTCAGCAATTAAATTGGTTCTTGCTCGTCCACTTCCCCGGCCTCGATCTCGGGTTCGCGAACTAAAAGAACCTCCACCAACTTATTGTAAAGGAGTGGTGGAAGATCGTTGAAGCGGAGTTGAATGGCTTCCTCTTTGCGGATTTTCTGAATCTTCACTTTTATTTATTGCGATTTCATGAGAGAAGATAGTTTTCTTTGGAGGCATGTAGTAGGCAGCATCTTTATGAATGCGCACTTCATGAACTGAAAACAATTGTAGATCTCCCATGATGCAATATTCTTGTCCTTCTTTGTAGTACTTAATGCATTGGTGTAGAGACGACCACCAGTAGAGCATTGAAAGAAGTCTTAGTGTTGATGATATGAAACTTAGCGGTTGTTACTAGTTCTCTAACCTTTATAAAAAGAGTAATAGATCCAAGGGATCTCTCTCCCTTTTGGTTGAATCCTCTTAACATCATTTTATCGGTCGTAAGCTCATGAGCTTCAATGTCCAAATAGGCTAATGTCCGTAGACTCATCAGGTTGAGGGATGCTTCAGGATCTACTAAGACTCTAAACAACACAAATCTGCCAATGTTAACCGAGATGTAGAGTGGACGATTATGGTCGGTGGTACCGAGCAGCAAATCTTCATCTATGAAGGTTACCCCAGGCTGTTCTATCAACAGGCAAACTTCATCTGAGGATGTGCTGACCAACTGGGCTAAGCAAATCTCTAGGTCAAGCAAGGCTGTAATTAGAGCTTCTCTCATCTCCTTTGACAGGATCAGAGCAGCATAGATGCTTAATTGTGCCAACAACTTCCTAATATGAGCTAGCACATTGTAATCCACTTTGTATGATCCTCCAATTTTGCTCTTGGTTGTGTGGTTCTTTCACTGGTGGAGGTGGAGGTATCTCTTCTCGAATTAATATCTATTTTCTTTTATCTGCTGGAGCTGTTCTCGGGGGTAACACTCTCCCACTCCGTAAGTTTACTTCTGTAATTTCATCTTCTTGAGGTACCTTTTTGAATCTTCTAGTCTTTCTTCTTTATCAAAATGATCAAAGTTGATGTCAAGTGGTGCATCGTAGCGCTTGAGGATTGGTTCCTCACTCCCGGTGCTGCCGTAGCTGGTATCGCTAGTCCTCTTCGGTCTTGTTAGCGAGTTCATCAGACACAAGTACGATTTGAGGATCATTTTGGGAATCTAGATTGAGGTTAGATTGGTCAAAATCAATTGCTTCATCATTAGAGACAGTTAAAATGTAGCCGAAATCATGATCATTATATTCATAAGACCCCGGAGGGGTAAGAAGATAATCATACAAAGTAAGGGGTTTGAGGATTAGATTTTCTTCCCCGAATTCGAGACAACCAATCTAGTAGAGGCAGCCTCTATCGTACCCCTCATGCTATCAATCTTTGTGGTAGTGTTCTTCATCTTCTTCGTCTTTGACGATGATGGATCTTGTGGCGAAATCTTCATCTCAGGCTTCACAGGCTGAAGACTCTGGACGGAAGTTTGTTGTGACGCATTCTGGATTTAGTTTAATATTTTCTTAGTCGATTTGCTCCAAACTTCATTCCATTCATCTTTTCCAATGTATGTGCAAGATTGTTTTGATGAATCCTGTATTTTGTTTAGGATCCTCTTGAGCTCGTCCTAAGCTGTACTCCATCTCTCTTCTTTAGTATACGGATCAATCAAAGAGATTGGTTCAGCCGAAATCATATTTATAGAATCTTTTTTAGGTTCTCTTAAATATAATTTTGGGATCGTTATATTCCCTTCTTTAAGGTTCTTCTCGAGCCAATCCTTAAAGATGAAACATTCTTCTAAAGTGTGCTCAAGCAACCTGTGGTACGGACAATAATTTGGTTGATCCTTCTTGTCGACCTTTTCGGGTTTCTTCAGATTTGGTAGTCTGAACTCAGGCTTCTGCATCATTCTTCTGAACATTTTGGATACGACTTCATCTATGAAAGAATACACCATTTTTTATCATTCTGCCAGAGATATTCTCTTATTCCATGTCGAGGTGATCCTTCTTGACGCGGTCGCTGGCTAGACTGACTATTCTGTTTTTGAGTCTGTTATGAAGAAGATTGGTGAGGATTTTTTGGATATATCTTCATTGGTTGTTTTCTTTTATTGACAGTCGCTACTATTCCTGATTTCTTTTCAAACACTCTAGTTTTCTTGGACTTCTCGTGTGAATCCATATGTTTAATTTCTTCTTGAAGACTATTGGCTTTACTGAGTAGCTTCTCGAAGGATTTGATGGTGAATCCCTTGAGCATGAAAGCTACTGGCCCAATAATGCTTTTGAGTAAAATATCAATCGCATGATGTTCTTGTAGCTGTGGTTCACATTTCATGCTAAGGTTTCTCCACCTCAAAATGTAATCCACTAAAGTCTCGTTGTGTTTTTATTTCTCCATCATGAGCTCTCCTATAGACACATGATGTTGCGCTCCTACAAATCTTTTCACAAATAATTGTTCCAGCTTGGTGAATTTCTTAACTAATCCGTTGGGCAAATCAACATACCAATAGAAAGCGATCCCTGACAAGCTGCTGACGAACTGTTGGAAGAGTAAAGCTTTGCTTTTTCTTGTGTTGCCACAACTGACTCGAAAGTGTGCTATATGTTGTCTGGGATTTCCAGTTCCATCAAATATCTTAAAGTTCAGGGACAGAAACCCTTAGGGAAGGATACAACATCGAATTCCTCCGGGTAAGGTCTTCCCTTCAAAATCAATGGGCCACCCTTAGATTGGGTTAAGACCTCCCGAACTTGCTTGACCATTTGCTTAAATTCCTTCTCTAGCATGGCGCCCAAGGGAGAAACCTTCTTTTGTTGGTCATCTATATTGGCTGAGGAAACTTCTCTTCTTTCATCTGTAATATGTATAATTTATGGTTGGTTGACCTCTGGAGAGGCCAACTGTGGGCGTTGAGATTGTTCTTGAATTGTGGTCATGGTGGTCATGATTATGGTCATCACTTTTATCATTTTCTCGAGTTGGCTGACTTGCTCATCCCTTAGGAGGATAATCCTACGCTGCACATCTATGGCGTTCTCTTCAATGAGAGGTTGAGCCTTGCGCACAGACATAGCTGATCTGGTTTCAATAACATGGAAATCCATGAAATCTTCTTCGAGGTAATCATTATAATCAAAGTCTTCATCATCATCAATGGAGACTCCATGTTCCCGAGCCAACTCAGAAATCTCGAGCCAGAGCTTTTCAACTTTTTCTTCAATTATTGATTCCTTAATTACTTTTAGATCTGGAGGACCCTGCTAGACCTCTTTCTCTTGTTCTGCCATCTCGCTGACAATTGTTGCGACAATGTCAGATATTTCAGACCCTGGCTTCATTCCATGATTTTTCCTTGCAGGCTCACTCGATTGTATCAGTACAATGACCTTTGGTATCCACACCTTCTTTTTTGATGGTGATATCTTGAGACGAAGTGTCTCAGTAGAAACAATTGTATGTTGAAGAGAAGTATGCTCCCCATGGAGCAGACCGACTACAATATCGGGAAATTTCCTCATCTTTTCCTTTTAAACTTTAGGAATGTCTTTGAAGTGGGTGATCAGTAGGATTCTTGGACCCAGTCTTGACTTAACCAGTCAACGACCTGTGGTCATAGTAGCGGTAGAATCTGTGGTAACTATGGCGGTATCAACTCTGCTTCCCAAGCGAAACCAGACAGGGATGCGAGCATGCAAATTTTCAATTGACTTTTGAGATCGTTTGACAGTTCTGACGTCTTTTGAAATCTCTTTCTTCATTCGTAGGGATATTGCATGCCCTACTTGTTTAAGTAATTTACTGACTGAACAATCCTCTTTGGCAGCTAGCCTCCGAAAAATTGAATTAACTTGGGTGATAGGAGCAGGCTTCTTCCTCTCCTCACCTTGTTCATGAAGCGATGGTAATGCAGCGGTAATTTATCAGATACTCTCATATCCATCGGTATCCATTATAGGATGGAATCTACTTCCTCGTAGAAGCGGATAGGTTTCCAGTAATTCTGACTCATCCTGGTGAGGATCTTCCTTAACGGGTATCTCCTCAGGAGCCTGGGCTTTGGTGGCCCTCCAAACTCTCCTATTGCGGTTTCTCCTTTGAGTTTGGGTTAGTGGTGCATTCTTTGAACTTGATCCTATTTCGAACATAGATGGTGGGACAGTTAATCCCTCAGTCGGATCTTTAATAATCATTAGTTCTTTCCCCTTAGCAGCAGTGGGAATAGCATGCTTGGTACTTACCGTAGTGGCAACAGTAGTCTTGTCCTTCATATAAGAAGGGAAGTTCTGAAGACAGTTCAGGTTGAGCTCAGTAGACGACTGCTGAACTTCTGGAGCGGTGACATTCATGACGACGAACGGCGCCTTCCCAAGGATAACCTTAAGATCTTCAAATTTGGCTCCGAACTTAATGGTAAGAGCAACATTGCGGGCTTCATGGATTATGAGCAAGTTGCAAGAAAAAGTCAGTGTTGGGTAGGCCATCGCAATAGCTTTAAAAAAAAAAGCTCTAGGTTAGTTATACGGCAAAAACTTTGTAATCTTAGTGCAAACATTGAAAATTAACAGAGATCGATCTGTAGACCATGTAAGTCTTAAATTGTAGGAATTTAAAAAAAAAAGGTAATTTAAAAGTAGAAAATTTTAATTAATTTTGAAGTGTGCACAATACAACATGATTTGATTTAATTTGCAAAATAGCAATTTAAAGTTGAAAGGGAGATGTGAAGTGTCTAGGGCCCAGTGCGAGACCCTTTTAGCAAAACACAATGCCTAGGTGGAACTAGTCCACCAACATACCTATTGGGGGTCCGACCCCACATGAAAATTTAAAGAGTCCTTAATGGCCTTCTGAACCCCTCTGTTCAAAGGTGATTAAACAGATAGTTCTGAAGTCCAAGGAGTTGGTCGTACTTTCCCAAGACAGAGATGGGTAAAGTACATCAACGGAAGAAGAATAATTTGGTCCAAGAGGGACATAGACACATTACCGATGTGTGAAGATAACATTTCCTTATTTAAATGGAGAGAAAAGCTTGTCCCCAGCAGAGTGGCCAGAAGCTGTCGACACTATATTGGTTGGAGAAGTTGCCCGTAAGAAGCTGTCGGTCACCGAAATTGAAATTACGTCGCCTCCTTTGAAAGGACATTTTAATGTTTAGAAAAATATGAAATCAAAGTGACCCCATTTTTTTCATAGTTTAAATGAAAGAGTGTTTCTCAAACCCTGTATCTATCCCGAAGGATAAACACAAGACTTGAGGATAAGGCTTGACCGAATAAATTGAGAAATATATGATGTCCGTTTGGTCTATGAAACCGTTTTATTTTCCAATAATTTCCCCTATTTAATATAAAGCCCCTATAGTTAATTACATCCTAAATGACCGAAGTCATCTAAGAAAACTCTCGATAAAAATCAGGAAATATTATCTTCAATGATTTCAAAAGGACAGGACTTTTCAACTAGATCGGACAAGGAGGCGCACGCGGGTACGTTATGGATTGGCTTAAATTTGGAGCATTTTATTTTTTGGGATCTAAAGAAGGAAGAGTTAGGGTACGTTATGGATCCGGAGGAGAACCTTGGTGACTTCCTAATCTATCCTATGGTTTGGCTTCAATTTTGAGGAGAACTTTATTTGAGTGTTTCATCCTGCCAATTTTATTAGTTAAGGCTTATATTCATGTGAAATGATCACACAAATAGCCTGAAAGATGTGAGAGTTTAAGTCGTGATGGACAACAACCTCAGAATCCTAATACGAGTTAGGGCTTAGATTGTACAACAGAGGTATACAAAAGCCTAAAGATGAGGTGAGGTTTTATGTTGCATAGGCAGACAACCTCAAAAACCAATTGCTTGGTTGTTAAATTCTAAGGAGGAAATTGATTTAGATGGGGAAGACAAGTTTTGCTATTGAAGATGGTCGTGCTGCCCACCATGCTAGCTCCAAGCTCCTTGCAATGATGAGTTTAAGTTTTTTAGGGTGTCAGTTATGATGTCAAATCAAGTGGCGTTATAATTGTAGTTCTTTAAATTTTATGGGGGCATGTTAAGGTTGATTAGAGCGACACTGGTTAGCATCCTACGGTTCCCTCGTTCTGACACAACTATGTTCCATTGGATTCACTTAGTCCAAATGAATTTACTAAACTCAACTTAATGAGTTCCGTACTTTTATTTAGACCGTGGGAATTCTTGTTAGCAACCGTAGGTTACCTCATCCGAGGGATTCCTGATTATCCGATAGAGACGTCTTAATTTAGTTGTAGTTGTGGTTTTTTTGTGATAGTTGTGATTAAATTTTGAGTTGTTTTTTATTTTCAATGTTGTGGCGGTGATATTTATCATGGTTGAGTTTAATTTTGGTTTTAGTTTTGTGGCTATCCTAACAGTTTTTGGTTTTCATACAGGGTGGCATTGTAGTTTAGCATGCAAGTTTTGTAAGCATAAAAGAGTACAACATGAAAGTACAAGAAAGATGACACTGTAAACTATAAAAAGCGTACCTGGCGAGTCTTCTCGTTCCACCACCTGAAACTCAAAATGCATGTGAGAGCACTTTATATAAAGAAGAAAAATAAGGTTTTAGTGATTTACCCAGCCCTAGGTCATATCTTGGTGGGTCCCTTTTTTATTAACAATGATTTTTTGTGAAGCAAAACATATTAAGTTTAGTAGACCTCGTATCCAATAGATTTGGAGAAAGAAGCAAGTCCATGGTTCTGTCTCACTACCTGGTGAAAAGTCTCGAGCTCTTTTTAAACTTATTATGTTGCTTAATAACACATACTGTAAATAAATTTAATGCTCAAATAACATTGATGTTTCAATTATCCCTAAGAGTAGGGTAATTATCACTTATAATTTAATCTGAGAATTATATAGGTGAAGACTCTTAAAGGGGCAAGTTAATGTCATCAAGTCATTTAGCCAACTTCTTCATTTGGGCTTGTAGTGTTTAAAGATTTTCAATTCAATTATGTTTACTTTTCTAATCCTCATTTAATCATATTTCATTTAGCTTAGATCACTACTAAGCCCTTTAGACTTTAGTAGATGTGTCAGTTATATTTTGAAAAGGTTTGAATTTTAACTGATGATGATTCAATTTTTAAATTCATTTGAGCATCAAATAGGGGTATTAAATTAATGAGTTATCAATACCCAAAATCATACCCCTAAGTCTAGGATCATTTAATTGACTAGACTTCCAAATTTTAATAATTTAAGGAAATTTAAAATTTATCCTTTAATTAATAAAATTGAGATTGGTTACCAATTAATCTCCTTGTGTTCGAATCCTCCAAATATGTTGATTACGATCAGAGGTTACCCATTCCCCTTTCTTGAATTAAGCCTAAATGTTAATTAAGGCTAAATTTCCAAAATTACACTTTTGCCCGTAAGGCTCTAATACTTTATAATTTATCAAATTTAATTCAAATGACTTTGGAGTTTTTATCCTACCTTACTCATGGGTCAATTTAGACATCAGAGGAGAAAATGTAATTTTTCAAATTTTAATTCAATTTATATATATTTATTTATATGCAAGAAATAGGATTTTTTTAAAGAAGAATCCATAACTGTCAAAGGCAAAGCATAATCCCTTATAATCTTTACTTGAGGTAGACTTAGATAAGTGAATTATTAGGGCCAAATTTCATGATTTATTGAGTTTAATTTGAATTTTAAGAAGTAATTTAAGTTTTGGAGCATTTATTAATTATAAAATATTTTACATAGGAAAAATTTAATTTTATATGTTTATTAAATATTTCTGAGGTCAAGGAAACTAGAGAAACAAATTTCACATTTTTCTGACTTTTCTTTGAATTATTGGAGTTATTTTAGTGAAAATGCATTTTTAGCCTTTAAAAATTATTTTAAGCTTCAAAATTGAATATCTTCACTTGGAAAATTAGGAAAAATATTCCAATTGCTCCTAAGTGCTTAGAAAAAAATTTAGAATACTTCCATGAATTTTATTATTTTTGTGTTTTTTATCATTTTTTAATTATTTAACTATTAAAAATATGCTAAAATGAAGTTTTTTTATTACCATTTTATTTTAATGAAATTCCTCTAATCACAGAGAACTCAAAAACAACTTCTAAAAAACTTTTTAGTTATATTTTAATTATTAAAAATCATTTTAGTACCAAAAATGTGATTTAACTTGAAAAATCAATTGGAGTTATTAAATGAGCTCCAAACGATTGAAATTTTTATTGGGAGTTCTCTGATCTTTAAATCACAATGGAGATTAAAAATTAAGTCATTTAGATGTTTCTGTTTCCAAAACTTAATTTTATTTTTTTTAATGTTGGTGGAAATTAAGTGCATTCTTAATGACTTAACCCATGAAATATTTTCCAAAGGGTTCTTTGGCCACATCAAACCTTCCAAAATTTTCTTGGATTTTTCTAAGCAACATGCTAATTATTATGCTAAGATTATACAAATAATAGACACAAACTTAAAAATATGGATCTCTATCTAGAGGTCTCCTTTGACTTTGAAAAAATCAGGGAATGTTCCCCATGAAAGAGGCTACAACATCCAAAAATTTCAAGCCATGGTGAAATGTCTACATGCATGGAGAATTAAAAGACGCAAAATCATATTTAATTAAGTAAAAATAGAATATGCATCCAATAAAATTCAAACCATTTCCACATTATTCTCCTTTATTCACTCAGCAAGAGGGTATTTTTATTTTATTTTTGTGATTTTCTACACCAAGATATGGATTTTTGAAGTTAGGGCTACTTATTTAAATAAAAAATACCCAATTTATCTATTTAAATGTGCAGCGCTGACTAGATCCTAGGCGGCTCTGAAAACACACATGGTGCGCTCTGGTTGGATGTCGCTATCCAGGTAGCCACCGACTCAACCCACGTTTTATGAACCGAAGCGTTGTCCGGCTTCATTTCATCTGTTGATGAGATAAACACGCGATCAGATGGCTCTCCGTCATCCTCCCGAAATAGGCTAACCCGAGAACCATCCATTTTCAAAGCTTAAGATCTCACTCATTTCTCAATCAAATTAAGTGCAGTTTATTTCTAAATGCTCATCAAAGTAAGAAGAACACATTCATACGGTAATCATGCCATTAAATTAGCTCTAATCAAATGGAGGATTAAAATAAGATCGGGAAGAGGGGAAGTTCAATACCTTTTCTCTGAGAAGGGAAGCTTCAATCAGAGGTGCTCGGTACTTTCATGGAGGTCCAAGGAGGCTAGGGATTGAGCCTCTTATTGTGGTGAGAGGTTTAGGTATGAATTCAACCAAGCTTGATTTTAGGTGTTGGTCTAAAGATATGCTAGGGGCTTCGTATGAGGGGGATTTGATGGGGCTTTGTCTTCTTTCACTGTGGTGAAGGTGTGGGTGAGTTTAATTTGATTTTCGTAGAGTGTAGAGGTGTGGAGAGCTCTGCTCTATCTCTGAAAAGGTTTTAAGCTCAAAAAATGAACTGCGGTAAGGGGATTTAGGGCAATGTGGTGGTTAGGTTGCACTGTGGAGTTCTCAAGGAAGCTCATAGAGTGATTTCAGAGTGTATCCTTAAGAAATTTTCAGCACCCCTCCCATTGGCCAAGGAGGTGAGCTTTTATAAAAATGGCTTAAGATGGCTCTATGGGTCAATTGAAGGGTGCAATGTGTTGCCTATGTGGAGGGCAGAGAGGCTCTAAACTTAAAATTGGATGAGGTGGCTTCAAAGTTTAAATTGTGTTTTGATTTTTTGGTGGTGGCTCACGATTTTGGTGTTTTCCAACCACTAGACAATCCGGCCAGGCCAGGGGAGGTGGCTAGGAGGTCAGGTCAGCCAGGGGAATCTGCCACAGTAATTAAATGGGTTCGTGTTTAGATTTGGCTAAGAAAATCCTTGGCTTAAGCAAATTTAGAATCAAATCCCTTGATTTGGGTCCCTTGGTCCATGGCTCATTTGGGTGGTTCCATGGTGTTTAGTCTAGTCAATATGGTTTAAATTTTGGCTGTGGTGGTCTTTGGTTGGTCAATTAGGCTTTATTGGGTCAATTTTTGATAAAGGGGTCTATGTAGGTCAATTTGGCTTAAAGTGGGTTTAGGTTAGGCTAGCCATGACCTTGAGCCCAATTGATTGATCAACATTATGTAGATGATTGTCATGAAGATTTTTGGTGAAGACTTGAAATCATTTTGAGTTCAATTTGGGGTCCAATTTGAGGGATTTTGGAATTTTGATCAATTTAGCCATGTTGGATTAGACTTGGGTCTAGATTGGGCTAGGTTTGGGCTAAGTCCAAATTGATTGTTGAAAATGGTTAATAGGAATGTCATAAAGAGTTTTCAACATAAATTGGGTGCTAATTAAAGGTCAAGTTTGATGTGTAGGAATGTTATGAAGAGTTTTCAACAAAAATTATGACAAATTGAGTAGGCTATATGTTCAATTTGACGCGATTAAGTCATGGGCCAAAATTAGGGGTTTTCCTTAAATCAAAATTGGGCTCAAAGCATGGGTCAATTGAGCTTGTAATTGGTTTAAATTGGTCATATTAAAGGTGAATTTGAGTTTATAATTGAAATTGGGGGAAATTAGGACCCAATTGTTGGACATTTAAGGTAAATTTGGGGAATATTGGGCCTTCAAAGGTAATTTGGGGGTTTTGGTCAAAATTAGGTCATGTGGTAGTTGATAACAATGAAATTGGGAATATTTGGAAGGTTTTGGGATTTTTTGGGATTTTTTTTGGAATTTTTGAAATTTTGGGCTAAGGAGGGGCATTTTCGTAATTTGGCAATTTTTTTGGTGGTTTTGGGTAATTTTAATGTTTTCAAAAGGTTTGAAATCATTTTTGAACTAATTTGGTATTTTGGGTAAATTTGGGAATATTGGCCAAATTTAGGGCTTCAAGGGTACTTAGGTAATTTGGGGGAGTTTATGGGCAAAAAGGCCAAGTTGGGTATTTTTTGTACAATTGGGGTGCTAACCACCATAAATGAGCAATGGACCAATGGGAACCCCTCTATGTATTGGTCTTGGCTAAACCTTAGCCTAGTGCCACTTGGATTAGGGGAGCATCTACATGAGTCTCCCAAAGGATTAAGGAATCGAAGTCAAGGAATTTTGGGTTTGTATTTGTGAGTGATTGTAGTGAGTACCTTAGCTCTAGACCAACACCCAGAGTCAACACTAAGAGCAAGCAGTCCTTTAGGAACTCTCCTTGAGCTCCCCCATAATAACCCCACTTACTAAGTGTTATAGGTTAGGACCAATATGTAGAACTTCAAGTTGAGTAAAGAGGAGTCTGGAATTTCTAATGGTGAGGGTTCCTTTTCTAGTTTTCTAGGAATAGTCAATAGGAAATGCTTATGGCAGGACCCTAGGATACTAAAGAGGAAAACCTAAACCTCAACCAAAAGTGAGGTCAACACATCCGATTCTCTTTCTGAGATTGATCCCAAAATTTCAATTCTCATTTCAGAATAAGTCCCTAACTTCTGATTCCCTTTTTTTTTTTAGGTCGGTCCCCAACTTCCAATTCTCTTTTTCAGATTGATCCATAAACTTCAATTCTCATTTCAGAATAACTCCCTAAATTTAGATTCCCTTCTTTCGAGGTTGATCCCTAACTTTCGATTTTCTTTGTGAGATTGATCCATAAATTTCAATTCTCATTTCGAAATTAGTCCCTAAATTCTGATTCCTCTCTTTTGAGGTCGGTCCCTAACTTTCAATTCTCTTTCTGAGATTGATCCGTAAACTTCAATTTTCATTTCAGAATCAGTTCCTAAATTCTTACTCCCTTCTTTCGAGGTTGGTCCCTAACTTCCTATTCTCTTTTTGAGATTGATCCCTAAATTCCCATTCACATTTTGGAATCAGTCCCTAACTTATGATTCCCTTCTTTCGAGGTCGATCCCTAACTTCTAATTCTCTTTCTGAGATTGATCCCTAAATTTCAATTCTCAATTCAAAATCAGTGCCTAAATTCTGATTCCCTTCTTTCAAGGTCGGTCACTAACTTCTGATTCTGTTTCTCAAATTGATCCCTAAGTTCCAATTCTCTTTTTAAGATTGATCGCTAAATCTTAATTCCCATTTTAGAATTAGTCCCTAACTTCTGATTCCCTTTTTTGAGGTCGGTCCCTAACTTCTAATTCTCTTTCTGATATTGATCCCTAAATTTCAATTCTCATTTCAGAATTAGTCCCTAAATTCTGATTCCCTTCTGTCAAGGTCGGTCCTAACTTTCGATTCTCTTTCTGAGATTGATCTCGAAATTTCAACTCTCATTTCGGAATCAGTCGCTAAATTTTCATTCCCTTCTTTTAAAGTCGGTACCTAAATTCCAACTCTCTTTTCCTGGATTGATACCTAAGTTTCAATTCTCATCTCTGGGTTAACACCTAAATACTGATTCCCGTCCTCCGAAAACACATGAAATTTGATAATTTGGAACCCACTCTCCAATCCCCGGCAAGAGTTCCTACTCAATTTCGATAAGCTAGTCACCTGCTAATTCCCCAACAGAAACAACTAGCACTCATTTTAATACTTCTTTCTAGGTTTTTTGAATTAAGAGTTTTTGTTAGTTTTGTTGATCTCGTCGGTCAATGCCAATAAGCGTGGTGTGCCTGCCCAGCGCACCGCACTTATTGGGGATTTATTTTTTGACCTCATTTTTGGTTGAGGTTTAGTTTTCCCTCTTTAGTAGCTTAGGTTCTAGCCGTAGGACTTTCCTGTTGTGTGTTCCTAAAAAACTAGAAAAGAAACCCTCATAATTAGGAATTCTAAACTCTTTCTCACTCATCTTGAAGTTCCACATATTGGTTCTAACCTCTAGCACATAGTAGGTTGGATTAGTATGGAGGATCTCAAGGTGAGTCCCTGATACGCCTAAAATATATAGTGCTTTTAGGCACATTTTTATTCTTATTTTTTAGATATTGCACTTTAATGGAATGTATTTTTGTGTTTCTCTTTTAGGTATAGGTAAAAAAGTGAAAAATGCTTAAAGGAGTGAATAAGGATCAAATTTGGAGCAAATAGGTGAAAAATATGCAAAAGTGTTTTGGCGCCTAAGCGCCGGTTAAACAGAGAAGGCCGCGCTTAAGTGTTAGAGGCCCCATGCATAAGCGCCAATGGCAGTTATTGGATTAGTATATTTGGTTTTTTTGAATTTTGAAGAGGTTTTAGAGGCACCTATTAGTTTAATAGGTGGTTACAACCACCATGGACAAAAAATTATTGCGAAAGGATGCATCTCTTAGGTAAATACATCAAATCAAGACACATTTTGAAGAGATACCAAGGCACCTTTTGAAGAATTATAAAATAAGGAAGATTGGGACTTTGAAAAAGGGTCCTGAAAAGGTCCGAAAAGTTGTGGGGTCCTGAAAGAACTTGGAAAGTTTTGAAAGTTCTAAAATTGGGGAGTTAGAGAGATTTTTAGGCACCACATATTTATCCTTTTTATTTTAGTTTTATATTGAGAGTGTTGTAAAAGAGAAGAGATTTAAAGGAACTTCAAGAGATTGGTGGAGGGCTTGAGATAAGTATTTTTCTTTTCTCTTAGACTACTTTTGGTTTTAATTGAGACTTGTTGTTGGTTTGACAATGACTTCTACTTTTAAACTAAAGTGTGGTTTTGTTTTCTCCATGGATTCTGATTAGATTTTTTTATCTTTCTTCTTAAAATGATAAGTAATTAAGTGTTGGGTGGAATTTTTGGAGAGTATTGATCTTTACTGTTGAATGAAGTTGTGATGATTCAAATTCATGTACTTCAATTAATTCTTGATTTGGTTAGTCCTGATGTTAAAATTTATTGTGAGAACATGTAAGAACCGGGCTGGTATTGTCTTAGTCACAATTGGAAAGAATCACATGAAGTTGTATGAATGAGAATGTAGTTCATATGATTGAGTGCAAATAAATAGGGAAATATTCATTGAAGGGTGTAGAGTTAGAGGACTTTAAGGTGATAGGTTAAAGCCCCCAACTTGGTTTATTATTTTAGGTTCTGATACGAGATGTTAGCCCCCAGGTGGAGGGAATCGAGGGAACTCTAGAGTGAGAGCTAGTATCTTCTCTGCCTAGCCGGTTTTTAGAACTATTCAAACATTAAATTAGCTAATGTTCTTTATAGCATCTCTAGTAAGGGTAGTAAGAGTAAAGAATATTATTACTCATATTTGGCACAACACAAATATGCATACTTCCACAATAAAATTCCTATACTTATTACTAATTCATGATAAGGAGAAAGATATTTCATATTTAGTGCTTTTCTTCTACAAAAACTCAAGTTATCATTTTAAGTTTGTTTTGTTTTTGTCAAACTAATAAAATTACCAAAAATATTTAAACTTTCTTTACTGTAAAAATGTTTTTAGTTTAAATAAATATTTTTTTTTTGAATAGAAAGTTTTCCAAAAAGTTCATATTGCATCTCTTCTTTTGGGTCGATATTCAGGTCTTAATAAAAAAGTCCTATATTACTTGATAATGATACGTATACTTACGTATTATCCCAATATATATAAATTAAAAGTTAAATTCTTATTTTTCTATAGGATCAAGTTTTTGGTTAAACACTTCCTAACAAAACTGAATCAAATCCAAAAGACCAGAACAAAGAGCAAGTAAAAGCCACTCAACTCATAAGTAGAAGAGAGTTGGAAGGTAGGGTTTAAAAAGAAATTGAAGTAGAGAGAGAAGAAATTGAAGAATCAAAAGAGGACGCTCTAAAAGATTCTGAAAGACCTATTTCTCTGCCAAAAATTGATTTAGAAAAACCACCAACTACATTTCCTCAGAGACCACTAAAAATTGATTTGGAGAAACCATCACCTCCATTTCCTTAGAGACTTCGTCAGCAGATGTTGGATAAGCAATTTTCAAAATTTATGGAAATACTTAAGAAGCTTACAATTAATATTCCATTTGTTGAAGCCTTAGAACAAATGTCAAGCTATGTAAAGTTTATGAAGGATATTCTCAACAAGAAAAAGAAGTTTGAAGATAATGAGACTGTTGCACTTAGTGAGGAGTGCAGTGCTATAATTCAAAAAACGCTTCCTGAAAAGCTTAAAGATCATGGTAGCTTTACAATTCCATATTCAATAGGAGACAAATTTTATGGGAAAGCTTTATGTGATTTAGGTGTAAGCATTAATCTTATGCCTTTATCAATATTCAAAAGATTTAGATTAGGAGAAACAATCCCTACTACTGTAACTCTACAGTTAGCAGATCATTCGATAACATACCCTAAAGGAGTTATAGAAGATGTCTTAGTGAATGTGGATCAATTTAAATTTCCTGTTGATTTCATTATGCTAGATATGGAGGAAGATAAAGAGATACTTATCATTTTGGAGAGACCTTTCCTAGCCACAGGAAGAGCAATGATAGATGTGCAGAAAGGGGAATTAACAATGCCCGTCAATGATCAAACTGTTACTTTCAATATGTTAAGATCAATGAAATATCCTACAAAAGGTAAAGAGGATGAATGTTATAGGATGAATGTTATAAGATATCTAAGTGAATGTCATTTCAAAACAACTTATGATGAAAAATCTGAAAAAAATATTTGGAACACAAAAAAGAAGAGGAATTAGATCAATGTTTAAAACTTTTTAAGGAAGATTCAAACTATGTTCGAGAAAGTTTTGAAATTTTAGACATGATAGACAAAGATAAATCATTTTGTCCATCAATTGAAAAACCTCTAGAACTTGAGTTGAAGTTACTTCCTGATTATTTAAAATTATGCCTTTCTAGGAGATTCCTCTACTTTACTAGTTATAATTTCCTCAAAATTAATGATGGAAGAAGAAGAAAGGTTGATGAAAATTCTGAAAAAATTTAAGAAAGCATTTGGATGGACAATTACTGATATTAAAGGAATGAGTCCTTCAATTTGTATGTATAAAATTCATATGAAAGAGAACTGCAAACCCAGGGGTGATCCTCAAAGGAGACTGAATCCTATTATGAAAGAAGTTGTTATGAATGAAATTTTAAAGTGGTTAGATGCTAGAATTATCTAACTTAATTCAGATAGTGCATGGGTTAGTCCAATTCACTGCGTTCAAAAGAAAGGAGGAGTAATTGTAACTGTGAAATAAATTAATACCTACTAGACAAGTTACAGGGTGGTGAATGTGCATTGATTATAGAAAATTAAATCTCGCCACTAGGAAAGATCATTTTCCATTACCCTTTCAAGATCAAATGCTGGATAGACTAGCTGGCCATAAATACTTTTGTTTTCTGGATCGATATACTGGTTATCACCAAATACAAATATCTTGTGAGGATCAAGAGAAAACAACTTTTACTAGTCATTATGGTACTTTTTTCCTTTAGAAGGATGCCCTTTGGTTTATGCAATGCCCCTGCAACATTTCAAAGATGTATGATGGAAATTTTTTGTGATTTTATTGAAAAAGGTATTGAAGTATTCATGGACGATTTTTCAGTGCTTGGAACTTCATTTGACACTTGTTTAGAACATTTATCTAAAGTTCTTAAGCACTGTGAAGAAACAAATTTAGTCCTTAATTAGGAAAAATGTCAATTTATGGTAGCAGGAGGAATTGTATTAGGTCATCAAATATTAGAAAATGGGTATGAAAGTAGAATTTGCTAAAATTTCAGGTGATCGCTAATTTACCTTATTGATACACCTACAAAATGTGCAATTTTCATATGCTTTTAATGCCTATATTTGGTGATTTGCAATGATAATGTACTTTAAAGGAAGGTATTTTGTATATTTTTTATTTGAAGTACAGAAAATTGAGATTTGGAGAAAAAGAAGCAAAAATAATGTAATTTGGACAAAAAAGGAGCAAGAAAGAAAAATTTGTTTTGACACATTTCGATATGTCTTTCTATGCTTAATCATTTTTACACTTCTCACATATTTTTGAATGAAATTACACTTTAAAGAAAAGTTTCTTTTATCCTTATTTTGTAGGTCTATCTATTAGGAACGCAACATAACTGAAACGGAGCAAAACAGAGCTAAAATGGAGCTAAACGAAGCAAAATGGTGAAGCAGCGCAGGGTGGGCGCTGGTAGCGCCAGAGCCGGCACCGGCGGCGCTGAAGAATATAAAAATAACGAGAAAACAATGCTGACAATGCCTAAAATGGTGTCTACAGGGCTCGGAACGGTCATGGATCAATTTTTGGCAGTTTTTGATGTTCTAGAAGGCTCCCAAGTAATTCAAACACCCCATGAAGCAATTCAATGAATCTAGACACTTGGATAAGGCTCTTTAATAAAGAGACATGTCTTTTGGATGAAGAGATTTGTCACTTGGGAAAAAGATGGGAAGTTATGTCTCTTTAAAAAAGAAGGTTTGACACCTCTCATGCAGGCATGCGTGTGTGTGTGTGTGAGGGTGTATGTGAGTGAGAAAATGTGAAGAATGTTTACTGATCTTAGAATAGAAGTAGAAATGTAGACTTCTACCTTTTTTGGAGAGATTGGTGAGGAGATTTTGAAAGAATTTGTAAGCGAATGTTTTAGCATTGCATGGATCAGCAGGAGACTTTGTGGGAGAGATTTTCATCTTTCTTTCAAGGGAAAAAAGCTAAGTATTGTGTTCTTCATTATCTTATAATTTTGTAAATACTTATCTAGTGGATTTACTTTGATGTAATGAAGTTTTTTTTGTTATTTTTTTCTTCGTGCTTTGTGATGTGTTTCTCTTACTATTTCTTCTTCTTAAGAAATAGTGGCATAAGAGAATTATGACATTACTTTCCTTTTACTTTTCTTTTACAATGAGTAGGATTCATGTTTTAGATTTTGGGATGCATGCTTGAAGAATTTTTATTATAAATGTGATGGTTTTTACTTGCACTTTATTTACATTACAATAAAGGTTTGTTGTAGTGTTAAACATTATAATTGCATTAAGACCCAAGAGGGCGGTGTAATTCTCAACTAAGTGGAACCACATTCAAATTCCATGGATGGTGAAGTTCATGGGGGTTGGATGCAAATAAATAGGGAAATATACTTTGATGGCGTAGAATTTGAGATTTTAGGGTGACATACTAAAATCCCCAATTTGGTCTTAGTGTTTAAAGAACTAAAGTGAGAGTTAGCTTTCAGGGGAAGGGAAGTGGGAGTTCTGGAGTGGGAGCCAGTATCCTCATGGCCTAGCCACGGATTTAAGGACTAAACCTGAGATTAGCCAATGATTTTCTATAACACTGAATTATGGTAGAGATTTAAAAATTACTCCTATTTGATACAATATAATATTTAATGTATCTCATTCCTTTACATTATCCAACTCACTACATAAGAATAATAGTTTTGAAATATTTAATGTATCTCATTCCTTTACATTATCTAATTCAATACATAAGAATAGTAGTTTTTAACATCTTACATTTTTTCAAACCAACTCATCCAAAGAGGATTATCATTTGAATTTCATGTTTATATTTAGGAATAGTCTCTATCCTTTCATTTAAAATTCACATTTAGGAGTAGTTGCTAGATAAAACACCATTTTAATCGACATTCCAAACTAAGAACTAATAGTAGTAAACTGGAATTTGACTAAGGACATCATTCCTCGCTTCCTCGTGGGATCGATAATTGGGGCTTAATCAGAAAGTCCTATATTACTTGAGCGATACGTATACTTATGTTTATATCATTGTGACTATATAGAATTTATAAAATTAAGCTATAAAAAGGTCGCTCCAAGTTTTTGGCGCCGTTGCCGGAGAAGCTTGGTAAGAACTTTAGGAGAATTTTAGTTGAACTAATTAGGCTTAGACTTGAAAAGTTGTAGTGTCGTAAAAACTATTTTTGTGTGAAAAGTGTTTTTTTTTTATGAAAAAGTGTTGTGAAAAAACTATTTGTGTGAAAAACAAGATTTTGTGAAAATATTTTGTTGTGTTGAATACACCTTTTATTTTATTTGTTTAGTTGTTAATGTATTTTTTGTTGTGTTTGGTATTCAAAATAAAGGATCCACAGGACTTGTGCCTTATGATACTAAGTTAGAAGAAATAAAAAAAAAATAAAAAAACAGAAAGGACTTGAAGAACTAGAAATGGAAATAGAAAACATTCAAAATAATAACTGATGAAATCATCATAAATCTTTGAAGGATTATATAAATACTACGACAGATGAAATTCACTCAAGTATACAACCCCTATCATAGAAGCTAACTCATTTGAAATAAATCCAGATACTATCCAATTGGCACAGAACAACTAGTTTGGGGGAACTTCTTCGGAGGATCCTTATTTACACTTATCCAATTTTCTAGAACTTTGTACTACATTTCGTTATAATGGCATGTCATACGAAGTTGTTAGACTAAGGCTTTTTTCCTTTCTCACTAAGGGATGAGGCTAAAATGTGGTTATACTCATTAGCGCCTGGATCTCTTAGAAATTGGGAAGAGTTCACCCAGAAATTCCTAACTAAGTATTTTCCACCTTCAAGGTCTACTAAACTTAGAAACGATATTATCTCATTTTGTCAGTACAAAGGGGAATCAATATACGAAGCCTGGGAAAGATTTAAGGAACTCTTAAGAAAGTGTCCACACCATGCTCTGCTCAATTGGTTAATCATTCAAACTTTTTATAATGGGTTAGTAGAATCCCTTAGGTTTATAATTGACGTTGTCGCTAATTGATCATTAATGTCAAAATCATTTGATGAAGCATATGTGTTAATTGATGAAATAGCTACAAATGAGTTTCAATGGCCAAATGTCAAGTTATACAAAATGATTTGGATAAACACTCAATCAATATCTCCAACTAAAATAACTTTAAAAAGACCAGAATCTTCGTTTCCTCAAAGATTTTGACAACATGAGTTGGATAAACACATTTTAAAGTTCATGGACATACTTAAAAACTTAACAATAAATATTCCTTTCGTTGAAGCTTTGGAAAAAATGTCAAGTTATACAAAATTTATGAAGGAGATATCAAAAAAGAAAAGAAAATTTAGGGATTACGAGACAATTGCACTAAGTGAGAAGTGCAACACTATATTTCAAAAAAAAAAATACTAAGAAACTTAAAGATCCTTCTAGCTTAACAATTCCTTGTGTATTTGGAGAAAGATTATGTGGAAAAGCTTTATGTTATTTAGGATCGAGCATTAATGTGATGCCTCTATCTATATTTAAAAGGTTAGGTTTAGCAGATATTTCTCCCACTACTACAACCCTTCAGTTAGCTGATCGATCTATCATTTATCCAAAAGGAGTTATGGAAGATGTGCTTGTTAAAGTAGATAAATTTATCTTTCCTATGGTATTGTATTGGAAATGGAGAAAGATAAAGAATATCCCATTATTTTGGGGAGACCTTTTCTTGTTACTGGAAAAGCTAAGATAGATGTGCAAAAAAGAAAGTTTACCATGAATATTAATGACCATGAAAACACTTTTGATGTTTTAAAGGCGATGAAGTATCCAACTGAGAGAAAAGATGATGATTTTTTTGGATGGATGAAATTGATTATCTAAGTAAAAACCATTTCCAAAAATTTTTTGAGAGTAAGTTAACAGATGAAATCAAAATAGACCTTCGTGATGAGTCAAAAATGTTGTTTAAAGAAAATTGTATGTATGTTCAGTAGAGCTGTGAAATGATGGAAGTTATTGAAAATAGAAAGCTTTTAATTCCATCTATTAAAAAATCTCATGAACTTAAAATGAATATACCCCATACAAATTTAAAGCCTACATATATAGAGAATTCATCTACACCACCAGTCTTTATATCTTCATCTTCGACTCAATCACAAGATGAACCTTAATTGAATGATAAAATCAGTAAAAGATCTCTTATGAAAGAGTTATTTAAATTCACTGAATGGCATATTTCGTGGTATACAGACAAAATAAATGAGATTCTGATGTTGGGGCAGATTATTAATGTAATTAACAATTACCCCGCAGAGTTTTTACCTAGTGACCCTGAGAAAAATTCTAAAGAAATGAATGATGAGCAATTTAAAATTATTTAACTGATATTTTGAAGAGAATTCGAGGATATGTTTCAAAAGAACTTTGAGTTGAGAGATGAGGATAAGGATATTGAAAGACCAATGGAAGTAATTTCTGAAGAATTAGAAGATAACTTGAAAGACGAGAGTAAAGTAGAAGAGTTTGATCCAGAATCTGAATTATCTAGAGAGAATCTGATCCAAAATTTGGGAGATCATGAAGTAGCTTATGAAGATCCTTCTCTTAGAATATATAAGGATGATATTAATATAAAAATTGAGAAAATTACTAGAAAAATATTGGATCTAGAAAGAAATATGAGGAACAAGGATATGAATCAATCTGAAAAGGAAGAGCTGAAAGAAAAATTTAAATTTGAGGACTTTGTAGGAATCCCTGGATCTGGAAAAGATTGGGTGATTGATCAAGGATTACTTAATTGGAAATTTGATCCAGGTGGAATCATTTGTTGGGCTAGCAATGTTAAACCAAGCGCTTTATGGGAGGCAATCCATAGTTATCAGTGTGGTTTGATTTAGTATGCTTAAGAGTCATGATTGTTAGTGTTGTATTGTATTTTCTTTAGTGTGGATTGATAAGTTCGATTGATGATTGGTAGATTTTTGGATTGTTAGTGGTTTGATTTGCTCTTTATGTGTCATGAGGGAGGTGATTTCTTAACTTCTTATTATTGTTAGACTTGTTTATTCTCTTGTAGTAGTTAGAATGATGGGTCCACTACAACTCGGGTCTAACCCAGACTTGAGTTTTAGAAGAGACATTATGAATTTATCAGTGACAATTCCATCTCAATTTTCTTACCTCCTTTCTTTGACCTTATTTTCATTTAGTAGGAGTAGCTAACCTATTTGATGAGTAATATGTGGATGAATTTACATTGTCCTTATAACTATTAGAGGTGCTTAATTTAAAGGATTATATGATGCCTGAGATTGGTGCCTAGGAGCCAATATATCAAGGATAATTTATCTTTAGGATTAGAATCTATTAAATCATTTATAAGTACCCAATATATTTGTGTAGTGATTCAGTTAGAAATTGGAATTAAGTTAGTGAGATGTGATAAGTTAAAGGAAGAATTGACCTCATTTATCTTGTTTTTTGGTTTGTGTTTGTGTTACAATTAATAGGACATGAAGAAAATTTTTATTTTCCAATGCTGATACATGTTATGCTAGTTAGACTTTTGTTTAGTTAATTTCATTCTGGCATGTTTAGTTTAAATTTACTTTCTACTACATGTTTTCTATACTGATAAATAATTGTAGATATTTTTGATAGACATTTGTGGTAGATATAATTTCTAAACTGTTTTTCTTCCTACTTATATTTTCTTGCACTAAATGCTATACATGTTAAAAATCAAGTTTGGGGGTAGGAAGAAAAATAGATTTTAAAGCTATGTATAATTCCTTTTAGTTCAGTATTATTGCATGCATGTCTTAGGCTAGATTTACGTTCTCCTACAGTCATTATATTCTGATTATGAACGTATATAAATTTGATAGGATGTTGTAGTAGCTGGTAGAGTCAATGACTTTTCCTTCCTGCTACATTTTATGGAATTACTTTGTAGTAGCTAGTAGAATTTTTTTTTTTTGAAAAGAAGTAAACTAAATTTTATTTGTCCTTAATTTACTATCTTTTTAAAATTAATGTAACATGAACTTGGAATTGGAGTTTAACTTTAAATGACTATATTTATGTTTGTAAATATTTTGGTAAATTTAGGATAAAGTTTTTAATAATGAAGATTAATTCTAAAGTTAAAGATACTTGGTATGAAAGGATAAGATTATGTTTTTCTATTTAAAGTAAAGGAAATTGTGTTTTTGAAGTATTAAGAATTTTAGATTTCATGTAAGAAGAAAAGAATGATATTTTATAAAAAATCATAAACTAACATGAATGTAAAAAGTGAAGAAAGGTAAGGAGTTTTGACTTTAAGAAGATGATAGTGAAGTTTAAAATTATTAAAAGGCTATCCAGATATAGTAATCCTCACTTTAAAAAGAAAAAAAAGGAAGAAAAAAAAAGAGAAAAAGAAAAAAAAGGGGGAGAAAAAGAAAAGAAACATGAGTGAGGAGATGCTTAATCAAAAATTAGCTTTGCTTGAATCAACATAAGGAAAAGGTTTTATTACATTTTCTAAACTTGTATTGAAATATTAGTAGCATTACTAGTAACTAGTAAAATTTTCATGTAGTTCTTTTTCATATGAATGTTCTAAATATCTTTGATATAACAAATTGCAATTCTTTTTGAACTGAATAGAAATTCAGAAATCTTAAAATTGATTACTAAGTATTCTTAGACTTATAGTTTGAATCTAAGTTATTAATGGTTTTTCTTAAATTTTACTATTTTATTTACCAAACTAAAGTATAGAAGTTTATTAGTTAGTCTCTATCCTAAGTCATACTTCTTTGTAGTAAAAGGGTTACTTGAGGACAAGTAACATTTAAGTTTAGAAGATGTTGATACACCTAAAAAATGTGCAATTTTTCATATGTTTTTAATGCCTATATTTGGTGATTTTCAATGATAATGCACTTTAAAGGAAGGTATTTTGTATATTTTTGGTTTCAGGTACAGAAAATGGAGTTTTAGAGAAAAAGAAGAAAAAATGATGTAATTTGGAGCAAAAATGAGCAAGAAAGAAAATTTTTTCTTGGCAAATTTTGATATGTCTTTCTATGCTTAATCTCTTTTACACTTCTCACACATTTTTGAATGAAACTACACTTTAAAGAAAAGTTATTTTTATGCATTTTTTGTAGGTTTATCTGTTAGGAATGCAACGCAACTGAAACGGGGCGAAACAGAGCTAAACGAAGTAAAATGGTAGAGCTGTGCAAAGTGAGCGCTGACAGCACTAAAGAATAGAAAAACGATGACAAAAAGACCGACAACGCCCAAAACAGCGCCGACGGCACCCGGGATGGTCATGGATCGATTTTTGGTTGTTTTTGATGTTCTAAAAGGCTCGCAAGTGATTCAAACACCCCATGAAGCAATTCAATTTTAGATAAGGCTCTTGAATGAAGAGATATGTCTTTTGCATGAAGAGATTTATCTCTTGGAAAAATGAGGGAATTTATGTCTCTTTAAAGAAGAGGGCTTGGCACCTCTCATGCATGCATGCGTGTGTGTGTGTGAGGGTGTGTGTGAGTGAGAAAATGTGGAGAATGTTTAGTAATCTTAGAATAGAAGTAGAAATGTAGATTTCTACCTTTTTTGAAGAGATTGATGAGGGGATTTTAAGAGAATTTGTAAGGGAATGTTCTAGCCTTGCGTGGATCGGCGGGAGACTTTGTGGGAGAGATTTTCATCTTTCTTTCAAGGGGAAAATGCTAAGTATTGTGCGCTTCATTATCTTATAATTTTGTAAACACTTATCTAGTGGATTTGCTTTGATGTAACGAAGTTTTTTTTCATTGTTTTTTTCTTTGTGCTTTGTGATGTATTTCTCTTACCCTTTCTTCTTCTTAGGAAATAGTGACATGAGAAATTATGCCGTTATTTTCCTTTTACTTTTCTTTTACGATAAGTAGGATTCATGTTTCGGATTTTGAGATGTATGCTTGAAAAATTTTTATTATAAATGTGATGGTTTTTAGTTGCACTTCATTTACCTTACAATAAAGGTCTGTTGTAGTGTTAAAATTCATTGTAATTGTATTAATACCCGAGAGGGCAGTGTAATTCTCAACAAAGTGGAACCACATTCAAATTCCATGGATGGTGAAGTTCATGGGGGTTGAGTGCAAATAAATAGGAAAATATACTTTGATGGGCATAGAAATAGAGATTTTAGGGTGACAGACTAAAATCCACAATTCGATCTTAGTGTTTAAAGAACTAAAGCTAGAGTTAGCCTTTAGGGGAAGGGAAGTGGGAGCTCTGGAGTGGGAGCCAGTATCCTCCTAGCCTAAACCACGGATTTAGGGACTAAACCTGAGATTAGCCAATGATTTTCTATAACACTGCATCAGGGTAGAGAAGAGATTAGCCAATGATTTTCTATAACACTAAATCAGGGTAGAGAATTAAAATTGCTTCTATTTGGCATAATACATATTTAAACCATTTATTTCATCTCGAGGGTAGAGAATTAAAACTGCTCCTATTTGGCACAATAAATATTAAAACCATTTATCTCATCTCATTTTACCAAAATCTCATACAATTAAAATTTCTCCAATTTGGAACATACACTATTTAATTTATCTCCTTTATATTATCCAATTCACTACATAAGAGTAGTAGTTTTTAACATCTTAAAGTTCTCCAAACCAACTCATCCAAAAAGGGTTATCTTTAGAATTTAATATTTACATTTAGGAATAGTTACTATCCTTATATTTAAAATTCGCATTTATGAGTAGTTGCTAGATAAAACACCATATTAATCAACATTCCAAACTAAGGACTAATAGTAGTAAACTGGAATTTGACTAAGGACATATTTCCTCACTTCCTCGTGGGATTGATAATCGGGGCTTAATAAAAAAGTCCTATATTACTTGAGCGATACGTATACTTGCGTTTATATCATTGTGACTATATAGAATATATAAAGTTAGGCATATAAAAAAGTCGCATCCCTTATCCAACAAATTTAAGGGAAATTAGAAGTTTTTGATGACATGTTGGAATCTACAGGCGATATATGAAAGAATTTTCAAAGATTGCTAAGCCTTTATTCTATGTACTGGAGAAATATGCAATTTTCAATTTTGATGAGGAATGCCTAAAAGCTTTTAATTTTTTAAAAGAAAAATTAATCACTACAC
Source organism: Phalaenopsis hybrid cultivar (assembly GCA_002079205.1). Taxonomy (NCBI): domain Eukaryota; kingdom Viridiplantae; phylum Streptophyta; class Magnoliopsida; order Asparagales; family Orchidaceae; genus Phalaenopsis; species Phalaenopsis hybrid cultivar. Next base: position 63,983 of record JXCR01145608.1, read on the forward strand.
CAATTATAGTTTCACCAAATTGGGGAAAACCTTTTGAATTATTGTGTGATCCTAGTGATTATGCTATAGGAGTTATTTTAGGTTAAAGATATGATAAAGTTTTCACAGTAATTTACTATGCTAGTAAAACTCTTAATGAAACTCAAATCAATTATACAATAAATGGAAAAGAGTTATTAGCAATCGTATATGCTTTTGATAAATTTATATCATATTTAATTGAAACTCATTGTATAGTGCATACAGATCATTATGCTATTAAGACTTATTGAAAAAGAAGGATGCTAAACCTAGACTTATAAGATGGATTCTTCTTTTGCAAGAATTTGATTTTGAAATAATAGATTGAAAGGGGACTGAAAAACAAATTGCTGATCATTTGTCCAAGCTTGAGTTGAAAAACCACTCTGTTTTGAAAAAGAAAATAATGAACATTTCCCAGGTAAAAAATTGTTCACTATTAATGAGTGGCGTGTTCCGTGGTTTGCCGACATTGTAAACTTTATTGCTAGCTATATTATACCCTACGGAATGACATACCAATAAAAGAGAAAATTTATTTTTGAAGCTAAGACTTATTTTTTTGATGACCCATTTTTATATAGACAAGGAAAGGATCAAATTATTCGAAGATGTGTACCAGTAGAAGAAACTTATGAAATTATCCAAAAATGTCACAATTCTAATTTTGGGGGACATTTTGGTGTCGAAAAAACAACATACAAAATTTTAGAATCTGAATTCTATTGTCCTACAATTTTTAGAGATGTTAATGCTTATATCAAAACTTGTGATAGATGTCAACAAGTAGGTAATATTTCTAGAAGAAATGAGATGCCCCTCAATTATATACTAGAAGTAGATTTCATTGGACCATTTAGACCATCTTCCAGAAATTTATATTCTGTTAGCAGTGGACTATGTATCCAAATGGATTGAAACTGTTGCTTTACCTTGATGTGATGCTCAAAGTGTTGCAAAATATTTGAAAATAAACATATTTTGTAGATTTAGGATGTTGAGAGTTATCATTACTAATGGGGAAGTCATTTTAGAAATGACATAATGGAGAAATTATAAAAAATATCATATAAATCATATGATTGTTACTACTTATCATCCTCAGAAAAGTGGTTTGGCTGAATTATCCATATGAAAAATTAAAAGAATTATGGAAAAATTTGTGAAGCCAACAAAAATAGATTGGTCTGTCAAACTTGACTATGCTTTGTGGGCTTATAGGATTGCATACAAAACTCATATAGGAATGTCCCCATATAGGCTAATATATGGGAAAGCTTGTCACTTACCAGTTGAACTTGAGCATAAATCATATTGGGCGATTAAAGAGTTTAATTATAATTTGAAAGATGCTGGTGAAAAAGGATTTCTGCAATTAAATGAGCTTAAAGAGATAAAGAAAGAATCTTATGAGAGTGCAAAGATTTATGAAGAAATAATGAAGATGTGGCATGATCGAAGGATTCTTACTAAAAATTTTCCAGCCAGGGAAACATGTTTTGCTATATAATTCAAGGTTAAGATTATTTCCAAACAAACTTAAGTCCAGGTGGATGGGTCCATTTGTTGTGATAAAAGTTTATCCTTATGGAGTTATGGGTATTAAAGATCCTAAGTCTAGAAAAATATTTAAAGTTAATGAAAATAGGCTGAAACCTTATTTTATAGGGGATCAACATAATCTTAATTATGAAATGATGTTGGGTCAACCAGAATAAGCACTGTTTACGTCAGGTTGATGATGTAAAACTAAGCGCTTTGTGGGAGGTAACCCATAGTTATTAGTATGTTTTTATTTTGATTGTTGTTTTGTGTGCCATTAAGAAAATTAGGGTAGTATATTTAAAATTATTATGTGTTAGTAAATATTTTAAGACTTTATTTAGTGACCAAGTCATGTTAGAATGAGAATTTGGATGTTAAGTTGACTTGTGCAAAACTGTGCACTGGCGCTTAAGCGCCAGATCCGGTGCTTAAGCGCGGCAGTTTAAACACAAGTGCAAATTTTATATACTAGAAGGTTTAACCACCAATTAGTTTGTTAAAAAGTGCCAAGGCAGCTTCTAAACGTGTCTATGAATTATTGGAAGGATTTAGGCCTATAAATAGAAGGGTTTTAATTTCACCCCAGATCATTTCAAGCCCTAAAGTCTATGAGAAAGTGAGATTTAGAGAAAATGTCTTCATGGGAGATGGATTTGAAGAAGAAGGAAGAAACCATGAGGAAGAGATTCATTAGTCAAAGTGCACAAGAGATATATAATGGTTTCTTAGCTGTTAGTATTGAAGGGATATCAGGGAATATCAACAAAATTGAGAATACTATGGCTTTATTGGAGACCAAGGTACTTAAGTTGCATGCACATCTAGAGCATACTGGATGACAATGGAAAATGCAATTTAGTCATACTAGTTATATAGAGGAAGCTGATAAGGCGATGTTCATAAAGTAGAAGTAGATTGAAGAAGATAGTATCAGAGCTCATCACCACTGTTCGTTTTATCAACTCTATATTCCTCTAGAGAAAAATGAAAGACGGGAATTTATCCTTCAAATGAAGAATCGAATTAAGTTTAGTGTTAGAATTTGTGTGTTAGAAATTGTTGTTTTCAAGTGCTTTAGTGTTTAAGTCTTGTTTTTAGTATTTATGACTTCTTATATGTGTTTAATTGTGAAATGATTGTTGTGTATTTGTATTTAGGAAAATTTTCTCATCCAAGACTATTTGGAGTGAGAATTAAGTGTTTAGAGGTATTTGTACTTGTTTGTGAATGAATATAAGTTTGTTTGTGTGAAAATTTGTGTTATTTTAGCTTCAAATTGAAATAGTTATTATGGAGAATTTTGAGAGAGAGGGGAGTTATAGGAAGTTGAAAATAGTCATTTATGTGCTATGAGACCATTTAGAGGTGGTTTACTTAAGCAAATAGTGCATTTTACTTTGATTTAAAAATTTTGAAAATCGGGCACTGGCGCCTAAGCGCCACATCTTGCGCTTAAGTGCGAGTCAACCCAAAAGGCAGGCACCAAAGAACCATTTACCTGCGCTTAAGTGCTGGTTCACAAAAACCGGTTCGCAAACGATTAAAAGTGAAATTTTAGCCCAAAAATCACCATTTTTAATGCGACTGTCACCTTCATCCTCTCGAGTTCGCGATTTTTTAAGGGCTAGGGCACATCTAAAGTGAAGATTTCTTGGTGGAATCAAGTGAAATTTGCTAGATCCTAGTTCCGTAAGGTAAGAGCTTTACTTCTATGCAAAAATTTGGGATTTTCACTATGTATTTTTGGCACATTTGGAGAAATTCAAAAATTCACTATTCATGGTGAAAAATGAAAAAAAAAATCTATGGAAATTGTATGGGAAGTGTAGTTTATACTTTAGAAGTTTAGTTTAGTAATTTAGACTTAATTTTTGAAGTTATTTTTGGAATTTATAAAATTTGTAGAATGACACCAAGAATGAAGAGTAGCAAAGGAAAGAGCCCTTTCGATTCGAGTAAATTTGTTAGTTCGAAGGCTCGGGATCGGTTCAGTGATGTGTGGCAATCACGAAAACTGATTCAAGAGCGGTGTTTTAGGAATTCAGGTGGAGACATAGAGGATTCGATCGTTCGCCGATAGTGGGCACAATTCTGTTATTTCTCTGCTGTGGCGGTTATTTATGTTGTTAGGGAGTTGCTACCCTTTTCACCAGAGGTAACCAACTTGTTTTATCATCTGCCACCTACGTTATGTTTTTATGCAAATTATAGTCCGACTGAAGTGAAGTTAGATGATATTATTTCTTACTTGACTGTTGGAAGAGGACTTTAGAAGATCCCTAATGAGAGGAGAGTCAACTTACAAACTTCAAAGTTATGTGCACCTTCGAAGGCCTGACATTATTTTGTTTCTGCTCATCTGCTACCAACAAATCATCTAGTGAAGTGGCCAGAGAGAAAGCGACGTTAAATTATTGTATCCAGGAAGGAAAGCTCATCAACATAGGAGCTTTAATTTATCCGACTATCATCAGTTCTGCCACTGCGGTTACTACTGTAGGTCTGTGATTTGCTTCGTTGATCTTTCCTTTGTGTGAGCAGACTGGAGTTAAATATGATAGCTGGGAGGAAGTGTTGTTACCTCTAAAGCCCATCACTAAGGTGAATGAGAAGACCTATTATCAACATTCTATTTTTTGCTGGAGTTAAATGTGAAGACTTATTATGAAGACTTATTATGAGCATTACATTTTTGTTTGAGCAAGCTGGAGTTAAATGTGAAGACTTATTATGACCATCCATCAAAAACCTCTTTAAAATTCACAAAAACTGAATTTACTCATACAAAAACTGCCACTAACGCTTTAGTGTGGGGCCTCTAACAATTAAGCGTCGGATCTGGAGCTTAGGCGCAAAAACACTTTTGCACATTTTTCACCTATTTGCTCCAAATTTGATCCTTTTTCACTCCTTTAAGCATTTTTTACCTTTTTACTTGTACCTAAAAGAAAAACACAAAAATAAATTCTATTAAAGCGCAATATCTCAAAAATAGGTATAAAAATGTGTCTAAAAACACTATATATTTTAGGCGTATCAAAATCCCCCAAACTTAAAATGTTACTTGTCCTCAAGTGATGCTTCAATCTTTAAAAACTAAATATGTTAGACATGTGAATGAGTTTCTTTAGGAGTTACTAAAATTTAGACTTAAAAATATTGTAGTCCAATTTAGAAAAAAAATTCAGTAAATGAGACGAACTTATGGTTTAGAAATTTTTAATGTTAAGAAAGATGAAAATATGAGTTCCTATCTAATTTAGAAATACTGTAAGTCTTCCAAATTTAGAATTTAGTTATTTTTTTATCCCCACTTAAAAATTTTTATTAAGAATAAATTTACTTACTATATTATATCTATAAGCTTAAGATTTGCTCAAGTCTTATATTTTAAAAAGATCAAATGTAGAATTAATTTTTGATTAGGCACTAATCCTCAAGCTTCTCCTCCCTTGTATTTTTTTAGTTTTCTTTTTCTTTTCTTTTTTTTTCTTTTTATCTTCTTTTTATCTTTTTTTTCTTTTCTTCTCCTTTTATGCAGGATTACTATATCTCGATAGGCCTTTAATAATATTGAATTCTACTTTTCCTTTCGTAAAGCAAAGTATTGATACAAAAATTTTACTTATAAATATTATAATAGCTTTGAAAATTATTTTTAATAAAAGAAATTTAAGTTTTAAAAATAAAAGTCTAAATTTCTAAAATTTTCAAAAATACAATGTTTCTTATTAAAGATAGATACTTATATTAATCATTTTCAACACTAATAAACTTAAAGCTTTTCTTCATTACCCAAAATTTCAACTAAATTCTCTTACTCATTTCTAAAATCAAATTTTACTTCCCTAAAATAACTTAATATGCATGATCAATTTTTCTTTTCAAATCAAATTCACTTGTAGTTTATTTGAAAACAAATAAAATGAAAATTTTGAAAATATTTTTTGTCCCCCCCCCCAAACATCAATTTTTAACAGATTAAATAGTTTAGCATCAAATATATATAAGCAGGAATGAAAATAAAAATAACATGCTTACAGAAATTTTTATACCCTAATGATACAAGTATAAAACTAAAAATAGGAGTAAAATTAATTTTGATCAAATTTTCTTTTATTTTCATTTCAATTCAACATGCACAGATTCAATAGACTTCTAAACAGTGAGTATAAACATAAAAACAAACTAACACACTAACTTGACTTCACAGTCTCAACATAAAAATAAACACACTAACAAGATAAAAGAAAAATCGAGGGTAGCAGCTTCTGAAATTTTATATTTAAGACCTAAGTTAGCAAGTTTTTCAACTTTACAAAAGACATTAGTTAAGTTCTAAACTAACTAAATCACAAAACTCACAATAGATAGTACCCAATAATTTTAAAACAAACTACTAACTAACACAAACGTCACAATGAAATTAAAAATAAAAGTCTCACACATCACAATGTCTAAAAAAGTACACAGACATACATGTCTCAAGTACAAAACATGAAAACACATCACATCACAATTCTCACTTAAACATAAAATTACAAACCACATCACATAGTTCAAATCAACACACAGATGCAAATGTAGCAAACTCATACCATATAGATCATATCATAGTACAATAAAAATAAATCTCTCAATTCTACTCCTTATCCTCTGAATCACCACTATCCCAAACTTCTGTAGGCTCATAATCATGGTATCTAGGATATAGAGGAAATTGCACACCTTGGTTACCCCTAATGAGGCTCTCCAAAGATGAGTGAAGTTTCTCTTCATAATCACTTTTTCTCCTATTATATCTATCAGTATGATCTGCAAAATGCTCTAAACTTTACACCCTACCAGCGATATAGTTAATATTATCCAGCATCCTCAGCAATAATTGATCTTGAGTCTCAGTAGACTCACCTCTAGATGTAGAAGCAAGTGAGGTAGATGGTCTAGATGTAGAAGCAACAGAGGTAGAAGCAGCAGACGTCTCCATTCCACAACTCCTAGAAGATCCTCCTCTCCAGTCAAAAATAGAATGCTCATAATAAGTCTTCACATTCACCTTAATGATGGGCTTTAGAGGTAACAACACTTCTTCTAATCTATCATATTTAACTCCAGCCTGCTCACACAAAGAAAAGATCAAGAACGCAAATCCCAGATATGCAGTAGTAACGATAGTGGCAGAACTGATGACAGTCTCACAAATCAAAGCTCCTATGTTAATGAGCTTTCCTTCCTGGATACTATAACTTAATGTCACACTCTCTCTGGTCACTTCACTGAGATGATTTGTTGGTAGCATACGAGCAGAAATAAAATAGTGACAGGCCTTTGAAGGTGCACATAACTTTAAAGTTGGGAAGTTGACTCTCCCTTCATTAGTGATCTTCCAAAGTTCTCTTCCAATAGTTAATTAATAAATAATCTCGTCTAACTCTGCTTCAGTCAAACTATAATTTGCATAAAAACATAACGTATCAGGTGGCAGATGATAAAATAAGTTGATTATCTCCACTGAAAAATGTACCAACTTACCTCGAACCATGACTATATTGTCTTCATCCTCAGAAAGGTTTGCATAGAACTCCCTAACAATAGAAATAACCACCACAGTAGAGAAATAGCAGAATCATTCCCACTGTCGGTGAATGGTCAAATCCTCTACGTCTCCACCTGGATTCCACAACACCGCTCCTGAATCATTTTTCATGATTGCGACGCATCACTGTACCGATCATGAGCCTTCGAACTAACAAATTTACTCGAATTGAAAGGGCTCTTTCCCTTGCTCCTTTCCATTCTTGGTGTCATTCTACAAATTTTATAAATTCCAAAAATAACTTCAAAAATACAGTCTAAATTACTAAACTAAACTTCCAAAGTATAAACTACACTTCCCATGCAATTTCCATAGATCTTTTTCTTCATTTTTCACCATGAACAGTGAATTTTCGAATTTCTCCAAATGTGCTAAAAATACATAGTAAAAATCCAAATTTTTTTGCGTAGAAGTAAAGCTCTTATCTTAAGGAACTTGGATCTAGCAAATTTCACTTGATTCAACCAAGAAATCTTCACTTTAGATGTGCCCTAGCCTTCCAAAATCGTGATTTTGAGAGGTTGAAGGTGACAGGTGGCGTACAAATGGTGATTTTTGGGCCAAAATTTCACTTTTAACCATTTGCAAATCAGTTTTCGTGAATTGGCGCTTAAGCGTGGGTAAGTGGCACGTAGGTGCCTGGCTCACTGGTTGGCTCATGCTTAAGCGCGAGATGTGGCGCTTAGGCGCCAGTGCACGATTTTCAAACTTTTTAAATTAAAGTAAAATAAACTATTTACCTAAGTAAACCACCTCTAAAGGGCCTCATAGCACTTAAATGACTATTTTAAACTTCCTATAACTCCCCTCTCTCTCAAAATCTTCATAATAACTATTTCAATTCGAGGCTAAAAATTACACAAATTTTTACACAAACAAACTTATATTAATTCACAAACAAGTACAAATACCTTTAAACACTTAATTCTCACTCCAAATAGTCTTGAATGAGAAAATTTTCTTAAATAAAAATACAAAACAATCATTTCACAATTAAACACATATAAGAAGTCATAAATACTAAAACAAGACTTAAACACTAAACCACCTAAAAACAACAACTTCTAACACACAAATTCTATCACTAAACTTAATTCCATTCTTCATTCGAAGGAATAAATTCCTTTCTTTCATTAGTCTCTCCAGGAATATAGAGTTAATAAAACAGACGGTGGTGACGAGCTCTGATACTATCTTCTTCAATCCACTTCTGCTTTGAGAACATCACCTTATCTGCTTCCTCTATATAACTTGTGTGGCTAAATTGCATCTTCAATTGCCATACAATATGCGCTAGATGTGCATGCAACTCAGATACCTTGGTCTCCAATAAAGCCATACTATTCTCAATTTTGTTGATCTTCTTTGATATTCCTTCAATACTAACGACTAAGTAACAATTACACATCTCTTATGCACTTTGACTAATGAACCTCTTCCTCATGGTTTCTTCCTTCTTTTTCAAATTCTTCTCCCATGAAGACATTTTCTCTAAATCTCACTTTCTATTAGAATTTTAGGGCTAGAAATGATCTGGGGTGAAATTCCTTCACAACCAATAACTCCTAGACACGTTTAAAAACTGCCTTGGCACTTTTTTACAAACTAATTGGTGATTAAACTTTCTAGAATATTAATTTCACACATGTGTTTAAACTTCCGCGCTTAAGCGTTGAATTTGGCACTTAAGCGCCAGTGCACATTTTTGCACTAGTCAACTTAACATCCAAATTCTCATTCTAACATGTCTTTATCATTAAATAAAGTCTTAAAATCTTTACTAACACATAATAGTTTCAAAAATACTATCCCAAGTTTCTTAATCACACTCAAAACAACAATAAAGATAAAAACACTCTAATAATTATGGGTTGCCTCCCACAAAGCGCTTGGTTTTACATCGTCAGCCCGACGTAACTGGTGCTTATTCTGGTTGACTCAACATCATTCCATAATTAAGTTTATGCTGATACCTATAAAATAAGGTTTCAGTCTATGTCCACTAACTTTAAATATTTTCTCAGACTTAGGATCTTTAATATCCACAACTCCACAAGGATAAACTTTTATCACAACCAATGGGCCCATCCACCTAGACTTAAGTTTGCCTGGAAATAATTTTAACCTTGCATTATATAGCAAAACTTGTTGCCCCAGCAGAAAATTTCTAGTATGCACATCTTCATGATTTCTTTATAAAACTTGGCACTCTCATAAAATTCATTCCTTATCTCGTCAAGCTCATTTAATTGCAATAATCTTTTCTTACCATCTTTTAGATTATAATTGAACTCTTTAATCACCCAATATGCTTATGCTCAAGTTCAATTTTTAAGTGATAAGCTTTCTCGATTATTAGCCTATATTGAGACATTTCTATAGGAGTTTTGTATGCAGTCCTATAAGCCCACAAAGCATAGTCAATTTTGACTGACCAATCCATTTTCGTTGGATTCATAGATTTTTCCATAATTCTAATAATTTTTGAATTAGATAATTCAGCCAAACCACTTATCTGAGGATGATAAGCAGTAGCAATCCTATGATTTATATGATTTATATGACATTTCTGAAATGACTTCCCCCATTTGTAATGATAACTCTCGGCATCCCAAATCTATAAAATATGTTCGTTTTAAAAAATTCTGCAACACTTTAAGCATCACATCGAGGTAAAGCAACAGCTTCTATCCATTTGGTTTCATAATCCACTGCTAACAGAATATATAAATTTTTAAAAGATGGTATAAATGGTCCCATGAAATCTAATCCCCAAACATCAAATATTTCAACTTCTAGCATATAATTGAGGGGCATCTCATTTCTTCTAGAAATATTGCCTACTCGTTGACATCTAGCACAAGTTTTGATATAAGCATTAACATCTCTAAAAATTGTAGGCCAACAGAATCCAGATTGTAAAATTTTGTATGTTGTTTTTTCAACACCGAAACGTCCCCCTAAATCAAAATTATGACATTTTTGGGTAATTTCATAAGTTTCTTCTAATGGTACACATCTTTGAATAATTAGATCATTTCTTTGTATATATAAAAATGGGTCATCCCAAAAATAAGTCTTAGCTTCAAAAATAAATTTCCTCTTTTGTTGGTATGTCGTTTCACGGTATAATATCGCTAACAATAAAGCTCACAATGTCGGCATACCACGGAACACACCACTCATTAATAGTGAACAATTTTCATCTGGAAAATGTTCATTAATTTCTTTTTCAAAATAGAGTGATTTTTCTAACTCAAGCTTGGACACATGATCAAAAATTTAATTTTCCATCCCTTTTCGATCTACTATTTCAAAATCAAATTCTTGCAAAAGAAGAATCCATCTTATAAGTTTAGGTTTAAGATCCTTTTTTTTCATTAAGCACTTAATAGCAGAATGAACTGTATGTACTATACAATGAGTTCCAATCAAATATGATCTAAATTTATCAAAGGCATATACTGTAGCAGAATGATCCGTATGCACTATACAATGAGTTCCAATCAAATATGATCTAAATTTATCAAAGGGTAGAATGATCAGTATGCACTACAGAATGAGTTCTAATTAAATATGATCTAAATTTATCAAAAGCATATACTATTACTAATAACGTTTTTTCAATTATTGTATAATTGATTTGAGTTTCATTAAGAGTTTTACCAGCATAGTAAATTACTTGGAAAATTTTATCATATCTTTGTCCTAAAAAAGCTCTTATAGTATAATCACTAGTATCACACATCAATTCAAAAGATTTTTCCTAGTTTGGTGAAATTATAATTAGTGCAGTAATTAATTTTTCTTTTAATAAATTAAAAGCTATTAGGCATTCCTCACCAAAATTGAAAATTGCATCTTTCTCCAGTAAATGACATACAGGCTTAGCAATCCTTGAAAATTCTTTAACATATCGCCTATAGAATCCAGCATGTCCTAAAAAACTCATAATTTCCCATATTGGATAAGGTAAATTCGCGATCACTTGAATTTTAGTAGGATCTATTTTCATACCATTTTTTGATATTTGATGACCTAATACAATTCCTCCTACTATCATAAATTGGTTTTTTTCCCATTTAACGACTAAATTTGTTTCTTCACAGCGCTTAAGAACTTTAGATAAATGAAGTTCCAAACACTGAAAAATTATCCATAAATACTTCAAAACCTTTTTCAATTAAATCACAAAAAATTGCCATTATACATCTTTGAAATGTAGCAGGGGCATTACATAAACAAAAGGGCATCCTTCTAAAAGCTAAAGTACCAGAAGGACTGGTAAAAGTTGTTTTCATTTGATCCTAGGAGATATTTGTATTTGGTGATAACCAGTATATCCATCCAGAAAATAAAAGTATTTATGCCCAGCTAGTCTATTCAGTATTTGATCTAGAAAGGGTAATGGAAAATGGTCTTTCCTAGTGGCAAGATTTAATTTTCTATAATCAATGCATATTTGCCACCCTTTAACTTATCTAGTTAGTATTAATTTATTATGTTCATTCACAGTTACAGTTACTCCTCATTTCTTAGGAACGCAGTGAATTGAACTAGCCCATGCACTATCTGAAATAGGGTAGATAATTCCATCATCTAACCACTTTAAAATTTCTTTCTTTACAGACTTCTTTCATAGTAGGATTCAGTATCCTTTAAGGATCATCCCTGGGTTTGCAGTTCTCTTCCATATGAATTCTATGCATATAAATTGAAGGGCTGATTCCTTTAACATCGACAATTTTCTATCTAAAGGCTTTCTTAAAATTTTTCAAAATTTTTATCAACTTTTCTTTCCATTTTAATTTTAAGGAAATTATAACTAGTAAAGTAGAGGAATCTCCTAAAAAGATATATCTTAAATGTTCAGGAAGTAACTTCAACTCAATTTCTGGAGGTTTTTTAATTGATGGACAAAATGATTTATCTTTGTCTATCGTGTCCAACATTTCAAAACTTTCTCAAACATAGTTTGAATCTTCCTTAAAAAGTTCTTCACATCGATCCAATTCCTCTTCTTGCTCATGTTTGAAATCTTTTTCTTCAGATTTTTCTTCATCAGTTGTTTTAAAATGACATTCACTTAGATATCTTATAACATCCATCCTATAACATTCATCATCTTTACCTTTNGGTTCTTCACATCTATCAAATTCCTCTTCTTGCTCATGCTTGAAATCCTTTTCTTCAGATTTTTCTTCATAAGTTGTTTTAAAATGACATTCACTTAGATATCTTATAACATCCATCCTATAACATTCATCATCTTTACCTTTTGCAAGATATTTCATTGATCTTGAACTATTGAAAGTAACAAATTGATCATTGACGCGCATTGTTAACTCCCCTTTCTGCACATCTATCATTGCTCTTCCTGTGGCTAGGATAGGTCTCCCCAAATGATAGGTATCTCTTTTTCTTCCTCCATATCTAGCACAATGAAATCAACAGGAAAGATAAATTGATCCATTTTCACTAGGACATCTTCTTTAACTCCTTAGGGTAGGTTATCGAACGATCTACTAACTAGAGTTACAGTCGTAGGGGTTATTTATCCAAATCTCAATCTTTTGAATATGATAATGGCATAAGGCTAATGATTGCACCTAAATCACATAAAGCTTTCCCATAAAATCTCTCCAATTACACTTGGAATTGTAAAGCTACCAGGATCTTTAAGCTTTTAAGGAAGCTTTTTCTGAAATATAACACTGCACTCCTCCCTAAGTACAACAGTCTCATTGTCTTCAAACTTCCTTTCCCTGTTGAACATATCCTTCATAAACTTTACATAGCTTGGCATTTTTCGTAAGGCTTCACCAAATGGAATATTAATTGTAAGCCTATTAAATATTTCTAGAAATTTTGAAAATTGCATATCCAACTTTCGCTGACTTAGTTTTGAGGAAATGGAGGTGGTGGTTTTTCCAAATCAATTTTTAGCGGAGAAATAGGTCTTTCAGAATCTCTTAGAGTGTCCTCTTTTGATTCTTCAATCTCTTCTCTCTCTACTTAAATTTTTTTTTTAACCCTACCTTCCAACTCTCTTCTGCTTCTAAGTTGAATGGCTTTTACTTGCTCTTTATTCTGGTCTTTTGGATTTAATTCAATATTACTAGGAAGTGTTCCTTGGGATCTATTACTTAATGAATTTGCTATTTTCCCAAGTTGATTCTCAATATTTCTAATTGCAGGTCCTTGACTTTACAATTGATTTCCCATTTGCAACACCACTTCTTTTATAGACAACTTCTTCTCCTTAAATTGTGTATTACTATTGAAACCTGGAGGATAAGTAGATCTATAATTATTATCCCCTTGATTGTTCCAGTTTCTAAATGGGTTTACTTGGTTGTTCCCCCATTGCTGATTATTACCACCCGAATTGTTATTCCAGTTAAAGTTAGGATAGTTTTTCTAACCTCAGTTTTAATAATTTGAATATGGGTTATTTTGCTTGTTATTCATGACATTCAACGTTTCTAATGATGCTTGGGAATCTGACATTTGGCCTAATGAATTGTCTTCAATCATGGAAATTGGTTGAGAAAAATTCATTCCAAATTGGTCTAACTTCCTTGAAATTGCAGCAACTTGATTTACTAACATAGTAAATGCATCGTATTCATGAATATTGGCTACTTTCTTAGGATTCTTCCTCTTAGAAGGCCATTGAAAATTATTGGTAGCCATCTCTTCAATTAAAGCGTAAGCGTCAAAAAATGGTTTTGACATCAACGAACCACCAACAGCAGCATCGATAATTAGTCAAAAAGACCCAACTACTCCATTATAAAAAGTTTGAATTATTAACCAATCTGGTATAGCATGGTGTGGAAACTTTCTTAAGAGTTCTTTAAATATTTCTCATGCTTCATAAATAGATTTCCCTTCAAACTGATTAAAAGATGTAACATCATTTCTAAGCTTCACAGTTTTTTATGGTGAAAAAAATTTAGCAATGAATTTTTGTGCTAAATCACCCCAAGTTCTGATAGATCTAGCTGCTAAAGAATTCAACCACATCTTAGTTTTGTCTCTCAGTGAGAAAGAAAATAATTAAGTCTTATGGCATCATCTGATACACCATCATATTTAAATGTAGCGCAAAATTCTAGAAAATTGGCAAGATGTAAATTTGGATCTTCAGTTGGTGATCCTTCAAACTGATTGTTTGATATAATTTGGATAATAGCAGGTTTAAGCTCAAATGAATTAGGCACTATAGTAGGTTTTTAAATACTATAATGAAGTTCATCTACAATAGGGTTGGCATAATCTTATAAAGGTCTAAAATCTTGATGAATTTAAGCATTTTGATCATTTTGGTTTGCCATTTCTGTAAATTTTTTGGATTTTTTAAGCCTTTTTAATTTTTTTGGTTTTTCTGATTTTTCTAATAGTTCTCTGTAATTCAGCATTGTAGGACACTAGTCTTTCAGGACTTGAACTAGGCATATACTAACATAAACACAAAAATAAAATAAAATAACTTAAAGTTTAAATAAGACTTTTTAAAAATAGAAATTTGCATTTAAATCAATAGATGTGTTACAATTTTCACTTCACTCCCCCCTACAACGGCACCAAGAACTTGATCCCGAAACTGCTTATATGCAAAAGTATAACAATAATTCTGATTATATTTTTCACTTATATTTCCTTATTTTGCAACAAAACTACAAACTTGATCCTAACGAAAAATAAGAATTTAACTTTTAATTTATATATGTTGGGATACTACGCAAGTATACGGATCGTTATCAAGTAATAAAGAACTGTTGACCTCACTTTTGGTTGAGGTTTAGTTTTTCTCTTTAGTAGCCTAAGGTCTAGCCATAGGACTTTTCTATTGACTATTATTAGAAAAATAGACATGGAACCCTCACCATTAGAAATTCTACACTCTTCTCTACTCAACTTAGAGTTCCACATATTGGTTCTAACCTCTAGTACTTAGTCGGTGGGGTCACTATAGGGGAAACTCAAGATGAGTCACCCTTAGGACTGGTGGACCTTAGGATTGACCTTGGGTGTTGGTCTAGGGCTAAGGTACTCACTTGCAATCACTTGCACTCACAATCACTCACTACCCTAAACCTAGAATTTCTAGGCTCTAGTCCCTTTATACTTTTGGTAAACTCCTCCTGTAAGTGGTCCCCTAAACCCATTAGCACTGTGCTAGGGTTTGGCTAAGACCACTACATATAGGACCCAAAATGGGTTTCCATTGGTCGATGGCTTATTGATAGTGGTTGGTACCTCAACTCTACCAAAGACACCCAACCTAGCATTTTGCCTCTAAATTCCCCCAAATTACCTAGATACCTTTGGGACCCCAAATTTGGCCAAAATTTTCAAATCTACCCAAAATACCTAACTTGACTCAAAAATCATTTCAAACACCTTAAAAAAACCCAAACTACTTGAAATCACCAAAATTGGCCAAATTACCAAAATACCCCTTCTTACCCCAAAATTCTAAAAATTCCAAAAAATCTTAAAAATTCCCAAAACCTCAAAAATAATCCCAATTTCATTTTTCTCAACTATCACATGACCCAATTTGGCCAATTGGACCATCTTTGACCAAAACACCCAAATTGCTCTTTAAATGCCCATATTTTCCCTAAATCACTCCAAATGTCCATCAATTTGATCCCAATCTTTCAAAATTTTAATCCCATACTCAAATTCACCTTCAATATGACCAAAAAAAACCAAATCTAAGCTCAATTGACCCATGCTTTGAGTCTAATTTTGATTTCGATGAAAACCTAATTTTGGCCCTATGACTTGGTTCCACCAAATTAAACCTATAGTCCACTCAATTGGCCAATATTTTTGTTAAAAAACCTTCATAACATCCCCATACATCAAAATTGACCTTTAATTGGCCTTGGTGAGGCCTTAAATTCATTTGATTTCAACCAAAGTCCAAAATCCCCAATTTTGCCTCAAATTAGTTATGTCCTTAAACTTTTCCAAATTGATGGCCTTAGCCCCAAAATTTTCACTCCATCACTTCATGAAAAATCATCAAAACACCTCCCTTGATCATTGAACCATTCAATTTGGACTTAGCCCATGGCTAGCCCAAGCTAGACCCATGTCTAACCCAACATGCCCAAATTGGCCAAATTTCAAAAATCCCTCAAATTGACCTACCAATTAAACTCAAAATCACTTAAAACCTTCACCAAAAACTTCATAAAAATTATCTAAACAATGTTAATCAATCAATTGGTTCAATTGACATGGCTAACCTAGCCCAAACCCAAACTTTGATCACTTGAACCCACATTGGACCTATGCATTAAAGATAGCCTAACTACCCCAAAGTCATAAAATTAACTCCGCCTCAGCCATGAATTGGACCCTAGTGACCAGCCTAAACCTCTTAAAACCACCTAAACTAAGCCATGGACCAAAGGTCCCATAAATCAAGGGATTTACTGCCATTTTTATTAAGCCTTAGATATTTTTGCCAAAATAAAGCCTAAAATCATTAAATTATTATGACATATTCCCCTAGGTTCCCTGAGCTCCTAGCCACCTCCCCCTGGCCGGCCAGCCAGCGTAGTGGCTGAAAAATGGCCAAATAAAGATCCACCCCCATGGGATTAAATCCAATTCAAACCTAGAGGCCACATCATCAAAATTGAAGCTTAGAGCCTCTCTGCCCTCCACCTAGGCAGCACATTCCACCCCCCAATTGGCCATGACAACAAGTCTAAGGCAATTTTTATAAAATGCTCCCCTGCACGGCCATGGAGGGAGAGCTAAAAACTACTCTAAGAGACTTCCCCAAATAGGTCCCAAAAGCCTCTTTGAGACCTCCTCAGTGCAACCTAACCACCACATTGCCCTGAATCCCCTTGCCGAAGCCCAATTTTTTAGCTCAAAACCTTGCCGAAAACAGGACAAAACTCTCCACACCTCTAAAATCCACCAAACTTAAATTAAACTCACCCACACCTTCACAACAGTGAAAGGAGCTAAAGCCCCATCAAATACCCCTCTCACAAAGCCTCTACCATAGCTCTAGACCAACACCCAAATCTGGTCGTGATCAAAATCATATCTAGGCCTCACACAAAGACCATGGACTAAATCCTTAGCCTATTTGGATCACAACGAACGTGTCGAGACTCTCTGATCGAAGCTTCACTTCTCAGAGCAAAGGTATAAAACTTCTCGTCCTCCCATGCCCATTTTGATTCTCCATTTAATTATGTTTAATTTATTTACATGATTACTGTATGGACATTTTTGTCTCACTTAGACGAGTCCATAGGATCAAACCCGAAGTGATTTGGCTGAGTCTAGGTGGAGATATTAAGGTTTTAGTATGGACGGTCACGGGATCACTCTATCGGAGACGATGATGGGGAGCCGTATGATCTAGCGTGTATCGAATGGATGGAGGAGATCGAGCTGGACATCACTTCGGAACATAAACCGTGGGTCGAGTCAGCGCAGAGGTGGACGACGACGTCAAATGGGAGTGTGATGCGTGGAGTTCAGAGTTGCCTAGGATCTACATGGCACCGTGTTGTTTAAATAGATAAATAGGGGTTTTTCCTATTTTTTTAAATACCCCTAACTTAAAAAAATTCATATCTTGTTGTAGAAAAATCACAAAAAAAAATAAAAAGATCCTCTTGCTCAGTGAACAGAGGATAATAATGTGAAAATAATTTTAAGTGCATGTGATGCATATTTTATTTTTAATTAATTAAAAACTTATTTCAATCTTTTGATTCTCCATGCATATAGGCATTTCATTATAGCTTGGAATTTTAGCATGTTGTTGCCTCTGTCTAAGGGAACATTCCCTGATTTTTTCCAAAGTCAGAGGAGGTCCATATACAGAGAATCACAATTTTCAAGTTTATGTGCATTATTTACTTAAAATAATCATGGAAATTAGCATGTTTCTTAGAAAAATCAAAAAAAATTTTGGAAGGTTTATGATAACCAGAGAGCCCTTGGGAAAATTTCTCATAAGTCGGGTCATTCAAAATACACCTAATATTTACAAACCCTAAATCACTAGGATAATCAATTTTAAAAAATACAAATAGCAAAATGACTTGACTTTTGATCTCCACTGTTTTTTAGGATTCAGAGAACTCACAATAAGAATTTCAAAGCATTTTAAGTTCATTTGATAATTTAAATTAATTTTTCAAGTTAATTAACATTATTGGCACTAAAATGATTTTTAAAAATCAAAATATAACTTGAAAAATTATAAAACTTATTTTTTTGAGTTCTCTATGATCAGGGGTATTTTCTAAAAATAAAATGATATTTAAAATAAAAGCTTGATTTTTAGCCTATTTTAAATATTTAAATAATTAAAAATCTCTAAAAATCACAGAAATAATAAAACTCATGGAAATGTTCTAAATTATTCCTAAGAACTTAGAAACAATTATAATATTTTTCCTGATTTTCTAAATAAAGAAACTAAATTTCAAAGCTTAAAAATAATTTTTAAAGGCAAAATATGAATTTTCACTAACAATAATGCCAATAAATCAAATAAAATTCAAAAAAATAAAATAAAATCTTCTCCTCTTAGTTTTCTGACCTCCGAAAGATTTTTAAAAAATATAAAACTTAATTTTCTCCATTTAAAATATTTCATATTTAATAAATACCCCAGAACTTAAAATAATACTTAAAATTTGATAAAACTCAAAAATCATGAAATTTGGTCCAAAGGCTTCTCTGGTCTAGGTCTAGCTTCAGTAAAAATTTTAAGGGATTAGGATTTACCTTGATCAAGTTATGAATTTTCTTTGGAAAATCCTATTTTTACATGGCAATAATTACATAAAATAAATTAAATTTTAAAAAAATCATATTTTCTTCTCTGATGTCATAATTGACCCATGAATGAGGTAGGATAAAAATTTCAAAGTCATTTGAATTGAATTTGACAAATTATGAAGTGTTAGAGCCTTAGCGGCAAACGTGTAATTTTGGAAATTAAGCCTTAACTAACATTTAGGCTTAATTTAAAGAGGGAAATGGGTAACCTCTGATCTTAATTTGGATGTTTGAAAACAAAGAGGTTAATCGGTAGAAACCAACCTCACTTTCCCAATTGAAGAGATAAGTTAATAAATTTCTAAATTATTAAAATTTGAAAGTTTATTAAAATAAAATGAACGTAAGGCTTAGGGGTATGAATTTTGAAATCAATAACTAATCAATTTAATACCCCTATTTTTATTTTTAAATAAAATTCAAATCATGAATTATGACCACCTAAAGCTTAACAATTTCAAAACTAATTAAGACACTCACCTAGGTCTTAAGGGCTTAGTAGTGACTCAGGCTAAATCAAGTTTCACCTAAATAAGGATTAGAAAAGTAAACTTCATTTAAAATTAAAACAACTTTAAAACACTATAAACCAAATTATAACCAAAATTTGGCTAAGTGTTCCAATAACACTAACTTGCCTCTTTAAGAGTCTTCACCCACATAATTTTCAAAATTAAATGACAGATGATAATTACCTTGCTCTTAAGGATAATTGAGATATGAATGTTCATTAAGCATTAGGGTGTTTTATAGGATGAATTATTAAGCAACATAATAAGTTTAAAAGAGCTTGGGATTTTCCACCAAGCAGCGAGAGAGTAGCCCGAACCTGCTTCTTTCTCTAGACTGTTGGATACCTCAGAGATCTACTAAACTTAATATATTTTACTTTGCAACATCATCCCTAATTAAACTCCTAAGGACCCACAAAGATATGACCTAGGGTTAGATAAGTCGTCAAAGTTTTACTTCCCTGTCTTATATAAACTGCCTTAACATGCCTTTTGAGTTTCAGGTTGTGGAACGAGAAGACTCACCAGGTACGCTTTTATAGTATACAATGTCGTCTTGTTTATACTTTCATACTGTACTTTTTATGCTTATAAAACTTGCATGCTAAACAACAATGTCATCCTGCATGAAAAACAAAATTGTTAGGACAGCTACAAAATCAAAACCAAAACCCAAAGCCAAAATTAAAATCAACCAAGATAAAAATCACCTCGACAACATTAAAAATATAAAATAACTCAAAATTTAATCACAAACATCACAAAAAAAATCACAACTACAACTAAATTAAAAAAATTGGAAGGATGAAACACTCAAATAAATTTCTCCTCAAAATTAAAGTCAAACAATAGGATAGATTGGGAAGTCACTGAGGTTCTCCTCTGTATCCAAGACGTCCTTTAGTTCTTCCTCCTTTGTATTCTATAACTAATGATCCAAATTTAAATGAATCCCTTTTCACACCTCTCTGTCTGTCTCTTTGAAAACTTCTATCCTTTCACCTCTTTGAATATAATATTTCATGATTTTTATCGAGAGTTTTCTTAGGTGACTTTGGTCATTTAAGATGTAATTAACTATAGGGCTAGATTTTTATCGAGAGTCTTCTTAGGTGACTTTGGTCATTTAAGATGTAATTAACTATAGGGGAATTTTTATCGAGAGTCTTCTTAGGTGACTTTGGTCATTTAAGATGTAATTAACTATAGGGGTCCCCTTATAGGAAGCTTGTCCGAACCCAGCTTAATATAAACTCTATTTAATTCTTCATATTGAATATGGGAAATTATCGGCAAATAAAATGGTTTCGCAGACCAAATGAATGTCATATATTTCTTAGTTTATTTGATCGAGCCTCTTCCTCAAGTCTTGTGTTTATCGTTCGGGATAGATACAGGGTTTGAGGTATAGTGCTCTTTCATTTAAACTGTGAAAAGTATGGGGTCAATTTGATTTCATATTTTTTTCTAAACTATATATACATATGTAAATTAAACGTTCTTTTAAAGCGGGCGTCGGGATTTAGATTCAGGTGACCGACAGCTTCTTATTGGCAACTCCTTAATTAAAAAATAGTGTCGACATCTGTGAAATCATTTTATTTGCCTACAAGTTCTCCTAATTAATACAAAGAATTAAATAAGGTTTATATTAAGCTGGGTTTGAAAAAACTTCTTATAAGGGCAAGCCTTATAGTTAATTACATCTTAGATAACCTAAGTCACCTAAAAAAGCTCTCGATAAAAATCAGGAAATATTATCTTCAAAAAGGTCAAAAGGATAGGACTTTTCAACGAGATTGGACAAAGAGGTGTTAAAGGGGAATGGTTCATAGATCCGGAGGAGAACCTCAGTGACTTTTAAGTTTATCCTATGGTTTGGCTTCAATTTAGCGGAGAAATTATTTGAATGTTTCATCCTGATAATTTTATTTGTTTAGGGATTACATTCGCTTAAAACGATCACACAAATAGCCTGGAAGGTATGAGGATTTAGGTCGTGACAAACGACAACCTTAGAACCCTAAAACAAGTTAGGGCTTAAATTGTACAGCAGAGCTATACAAAATCCTAAAGAAAGGTTAAGGATTTATGTTTCATAAACAAAACAACCTTGAAATCCTATGGTTGGGTTGTTTAATTCTAAGGAAGGAATGGTTTAACTGATGTAGACATATTTTGCTGTTGAAGTTGATCGTGCTTCCCACAAAGCTAGCTCCAAGCTCCTTGTCGTGAAGAGTTCAAATTTTCTAATATGTCAAGTTATAATGTCAAATCAAATGTACCTATGGTTATGGTTCTTTAAGTATTATGTGGGGCATATTAAAGTTGATTAGAGCGACACCGGTTAGGATCATATCGCTCCCTCATTTTGATACCACTATTTTCTTTTGGATTCACTTAGTCTAAATGAATTTACTAAACTCAACTTAATGAATTTTTCATTTAGATCATGGGAAGTCTCGTTAGCAGCCGTAGGTTACCTCCTCCAAGGGATTCCCAATTATCCGATAGAGACGTCTTAATTTAGTTGCACTTGTTGTTTTATGATGTTTGTGATTAAATTTTGAGTTATCTTATATTTTGAATGTTGTGGCGGTGAATTTTATCATGGTTGATTTTAGTTTTAGTTTTTGTTTTGCGGCTATCTTAGCGGTTTTGGTTTTCAAGCAGGGTAACATCGTTGTTTAACATGCAACCTCGAGATAAGAAGTACAGAAAGGTAAATACATTAATTTAAAAGCGTACCTGTCGATTCTTCTCGCTCCTCTACCTGAAAGGTTAGTATTTGCAAGACATGTGTATAATTTTGCAAGGAATTTAAATTGCAGGAGTAGATGAAGGTTTAGGTACCTAACCCCAAGTTATGATTTTATTGAGTCATGAAAGATCCTAGTAGATGATTTCAGAACAAAAATATGGCAAGTCCAAATTGCCCTTCAGAATGTCCAATAGATTTCAAAATGTTCAAGGCAGGTCGAGCAGCCCGTGCAAAAAACATATGAAGCTGGTGGTATTTCTGGCTATGTATCAAACCCGGACTCCACTTCTGTAACAGGCAAGCTGGAAGGGGTCTCTCTCATGCCTGGATCATAAATGTTCCCTTCAGGAATATGGGTAAGTAAATTCTCTGCCTCTTTCTGGCGTCTTCTTTCTTCTTGTAAGAAAGCCCTATGCTTTCGGTGGCTAACATTTTTGTGCTGAGTTCTTCATAGCAGAGCATCTGGTAGTCTCTCATTAAGGGCAGTGACTAGGCCCCCAGTCGGCGTAGCTATCATGGACGGTAGGCGGCTGGGCCCTTCCATTGGGTCTTGTTGTACCATCACATTCTTTCCCTTCATTACGAATTGTCTTTGGTGGTCAACCTTAGCAGTGAGGACAGCTCTTCCATTTCCTGTCGGCTGACAACATCCATTACAGGCCCCTCATAATTCATGTCAACTTGACTAAATTCCATGTCAAAGTCTATGGTACTGCCCTGCGGCGCCATTTCCTTATTGACTGTGAGGTTCCAACCATCTTTAAAGGTGAAGATCAGCCTCTGGCCTAACATTTCTCCGTAGACGGCAGGAAAAATGTTAGTGAGTTGAAACTTAACGTGAACAAAAAAACAAAGTATTTATTAAAAAAAATTTAAGTTTTTTTTGGTGAATAAGTCATTTATTTATGTATGGATTTTGTTTAATTTAGTAGGATATTAGGTTTAAAAAGAGAAAATTGAAGTGTGTAATTTTCAAAAATTTTCATTATGTTGAGGTTAATCTTATTACAAAAATTTTGTACCCGGTCACAGAAATTTGGCCACATAGATAACCCCAAAACGATCAAAATTTAAAATTTTCAAATTAAGCAATGACAAGCAATGTCAGGTTGTGTAGTATGTCTTCAAGTATCATCGTTTGATTGGTAGCATGGGTCTTTCACCCCAGAAATCTACTGATTAGTAGGCTCCTCCTACATAGACCTTTTCAACGACAAATGGTCCCTCCCAAGTTGGCTCGAATTTTCCACCTATATTGCAGTGTGCAAGAATGGGTCTTTTGAGCACTAGCACGAGGTCACCAACTTTGAATGTCCTTGGGCGGACCAATTTGTCATGAGCTTGTACGATCTTTTCCTGTAAAGTTTCAAGTTTCGTTGTACTTCAAGTTGTTTTCCCTCATAACTCTCCAGTTCTTCAAGTCTGAGTTTTGCACTTTCTTCTATTGTGAGTTGGTTGATAATAATGACTCTAAGAGATTGCATCTGAATTTCTAACAGTAGCACGACCTCAAACTCGAACATGAAGGACGTGTTGTACCGTAACCTCTCGTAACGAAATTTTCTTTGCCCATTTGGAGAAGTGATCCCTAATGACAAGTATAAACCTGTGTCCTTTGGAAGATGGAGGTTCTATAAAACCTATTATGTCTGTGCCCCAACACTTGAATGTCCACAAGGTAATGGTTGGGTGTAGCACATTCGGAGGTTGGTGTAAGACCACCCCATGCACCTGGCACTGGTGACATCTTCTAGTTGTATCCATGCAGTCAGACATCATTGCTAGCCAATAATATCCGAGTCTTCTAATTTTCATTTTCATCTTCAGCCCTGACTAGTGAGCGCCACACAATTCGACATGTACCTCTTAAACAATATTTTGTGCTTCGGCTCTGCTCAAACATCATAGCCACATCTGGTCGAACAATCTCCTATAGAGAAAGTCACCTACTAGAGCATAAGACAACCCTTTTTGTAATGTGATGTGCCTCATACTTATCCTCTGGCAGCTTTCCAGTATGCAAATATTTTATCAATGGCTTGTGCCAATCTTCATTGATATTCGCAACCGTAATTATCGTTTCTTCTTCTTTTCTGAGCTTGTGTAGGGTTTCAAGATCGATCCGAGACAAAACTTGTCTTCCTTGTATTGTGATATCAATGGAATCCTCTAGAGGACACGCCAGCTCCTTAACAAGTTTTGTTAGAGCGTCGGCATGAGCATTATCTCCCTTAGGAATCCGGTAGAAAGTTACATTAGGAATCTGCTCCAGCAGCTTCATTGTGTATTAATAATATTCTACTAATCTTAGTTTCAAAATCTTGTATTGTCCGACGACTTGTTGGATAACGAGTTGTGAGTCACCATAGATGGCAATGTATGTTATATCCATCGAGATTACCAACTCTAATCTGGTGATTAAAGCTTCATATTCTGCTTAATTATTGGTGCACAGCTTTGTCAGGTGGTATGAGAACCTCAACATACCCTTATCTGGGGTGATAAAGATCAATCCAATACCTGCTTTGCCTGTTATAATTATGTCTGATCCTTTATCTTTTCTGGCTGACAAAGCTCCGTCGAAGTACATTTCTAGTTGTTGCGCGGTGGAGAATTCCATCTGTGGTACCTGTTCATCTGATAGTTCATCATTAAGAGGGGACCCAGCTTGAAGTGGGTGTGCAGCGAGAAAGTCTGCTAAAATCTATCCCTTGATACCACAGAGGGGAATAAAAGTTATATCAAATTGCAATAAAATCATTGACCATCTTGTTAGACGTCCGGAGAGTGTTGGTCGGGTCATCAAAGATTGCAACGGATTAACTTTTGACATTACGGTAATCTTATGAGAAAGCATGTAATGTCTAAGATTTTGGGCGATAAAAAATTAACACTAAACAATGCTTCTCGATAGGTGGATATCTTATCTCCGTCTGTATCAGACGGCGACTCAAATAGTAGAGTGCATTTTCTTTACCCTCATCATTGACATGGGCTAAGAGGGCTTCAAGAGAGTCGTCTAAGGCCGTGGTATAAAGTATCAATGATTTCCCTGGGATAGGGGCTGCCAAAACAAGAGGTGTTATTACATAATGCTTAACATCCTCAAATGCCCGCAGGCATTTCTCTTCCCAAATGAATTTGGCATCCTTTTTAATTAATGTCGAGAAGGGCTGACACCAACCTGAGAGATTAAAAATAAAGCTTCTTAGATATGCAACTTCCCTTGGAAGGAACGTAGTTGTTTCAAAGTTTAGGGTGGAGGCATTTCCAAGATAGCTTTAATCTTATCTGGGTCAATCTCGATTCCCCGATGACGGATAATGAATCCTAGAAATTTCACGGAGGTAACTGACCAAAGGAAAATATGTTGAGATTTTCATCCCTATTTTACATTATTTTTTATGATATTGCACTTTAAATAAAGGTATTTTTGATGTTTTGTTGCAGGTATGATGAATTATGGTCATTGGAGCAAAAAAGATGCAAAAAGGAGCGAATTTGAAGCGAAAAGGACCAAAATGTGAAGATTTCAACTAGGGCACCGACGGCGAGCCCAACGGTGCTGACGACAAGATTTTCTCGAGACTCCAGACAAAAAATTTAGAAGGCCCATCGACGGAGCCCTTGAGGCCGCCGACGGCGAGATCGGCGGTTATTTCCAAAGGTGCATTGAATGTGGACAATTTTTTGAGGGACGCTTAGGCAACACTTGGGAAAACTCTTCTAAAACTTTAAAAGAAGACTTTGGTCAAAAATTGGAGAGGGATGCTCCAGAGTTCGAGGAGTTGGAAGGTTAGAACAACGTCCAAGAGCCCAGTAGTGTGTAGAGAGTTTACTTTAGGGTTAAATTGTGAGGAATTTTACGAGAGACTGTAAGAGTTGAGTGAAAGAGAGAGATTTCTTCCTCCTTGCCACTTCGAAGAACAATTCTGTGTGATGTAAAGAAAGGAAGAGATTCAAAGGAACTTCGAGGAGTTCGTTTGGGGAGAAATTAGAGATAAGTGTTATTTACTTGTTGTAGTTTGTATGACTTTGCTTTAATATATGAATTCCAAGTTTTCTTGTGTCTTCCCCATGAGTTCTGAGTAGTTTTCTCTGTCTTTCTCCTTGTCTTGAGATTTGTGAAATGGTGATTTGAATAAGTTATGACTTGAAAATGTTAAGGAAGTTGTGTTGATCTTTTCACTTCGATCTTAATTTACTTTCAATCTTGCCAATTAATTTGTTAAAATAAGTTGAGTTTTACAACTCAAGTGAAGATTACATCCAAGATTCATGGAGGTCAAAGCCCTTGGATTTTGGGTGCAAATAAATAGGGAAATAAAATTATCAGGCGTAGAATTGGAAATTTTAGAGTGACAGACTAAAATCCTCAATTTGATCCTATCATTTAGGTGTTGAAGTGTAGATGTTAGCCCTCAAGAGAGGGGAACGTGGGAGCTCCAAAGTGAGAGTCAGTATCCTCCCAGCCTAGCCGTAGAGTCAATAACCAAGCATAGGATTAGTCAATGCTCTTTATGTATGGACCAAAGGGTAAAGAATAGGTATGCTCCTATTTGGCATAATACAATTTGAACTAATTCACTTTATCCATTCACTATAATTTCTTGACAAGGAAAAGGATGCTTTCTTATATATTGAATATCAGATTAGAAACTTTATTAGTATAATTATTTATTTAGGAGTTATTAAAATTACAAATTTATTTCAATTGCCTATTAGTGACAGATAAGCAATTTGAGTTATATTGTTGTGATTAAGTCTTGATTTTCTAAAATCTTAGTTGGTAGCCTCTAATATTACTCCCTGTGGGATCGATATTTAAGACTCCATTAGAGCCCTTTATTACTTGAGCGATACCTATACTTGCGTTGATAAGTGTGACTTTACCATTATTAAATATTTTATATATACATCTTTATCGAATCTATAATTGTTACTAAGTTTTTGGTGTCGTTGTTGAGGAATTAAATCTTCTAGCATCAGTATTAAATACTTGTATTTCAAAGCATATATAAATTCGATATCAGTAACGCCAAAAGCACACTTTAAGGGATTCATTTTAAGGTCATATCATCGTAACCGTTCGAACACGATCCTCAAATCGTACAAATGATCTATTTGTTTATTGCTCTTAATGACCAAATCATCCACGTAGCATTCCACTTGATTGAATGAGGTTGTAAAAAATCTTTATCATTGCACGTTGGTATGTTGTTCCAGCGTTCTTTAGGCTGAACGACATCACTGTGTAACAGAATATTCTAATCGGTATTTTGAAGGCTGTAAGTGCTGCATCCTCGGAAGCCATCTTGATTTGGTTGTATCCCGACGATCCGTCCATGAAAGAGAAAATTTCGTGTGTTGAAACGATATCCACCATCATTTCTGGTATTGGTAGTGGAAACTCATCTTTTGGACATGCTTTGTTCAAATCCTTGAAGTTGACACAAACATGTATTTGTCCATTTTTCTTCTTAACAAGTACAATATTAGCCAACTACGTGAGGTATTGCTCTTCTTTTACAAAGTTAACGTCTGTTAGTTTCTTCACCTCGACAATTACTTGTTGCTCTATTTCGAGGTGCATTCTTCTAGGAGTTTGTTTCATTGGGCTTATATTCTTGTCCACCTCGAGTTTATGAATCGTAACCTCTGCTGACAGTCCTGTCATTTCATCATAGCTCCATGTGAAGCAATCTTTGAATTCTATTAGCAATTTGATGAGTTGTAATATTCTTCATCAATGAGTAGAGAACTTATAAATGTGGGTCGGGGTTGTTCTTCCGTCCTGAGGTTAATTTCCTTTAACTCATCAATAGTTGACTTGATTTCTTCTTCAAATTCAGGAAAGCATGTTCTATTAGCTTATTAGTAGAGTCATCCTCTACATCAAGAAAATCTTCTTCCGATTTACTAGTAACAACCATGCAAAATTCCAAATCATCGACTAATCCGACTATACCAAATCTGATACCCTCTTTCGAGTTTGGAGTTCAACTTTTAACATTCCATAATTTTTCAAAAAGTTGAAATTTATCTTTTGACAATTGTATGGGCAAGTGCCTGTTGAATTAACTTCTATACACAAGGCGAAAAGTAACCAAAAGGAAATTCCATTAATTCATTAGGATCATCATCCAAGTTTACATGATTTTCAAGATTAGTAGAGGTAGAAGCACGATAAAACTTGATCGGCTATGAACCAGTGCTATGGACTTCCTTGACCTCTAAACTCTCGACCTTTTGATGGAGGATCAGAGTAAGGGTCATAACATTCACATAGGAGTTTATCCGATCATACATCATCTCATATTCGCTTTCTCTGCAACTTCTATGGATATTTCATACTGAGGTTTCTTCTGTTTTGTCATCATTATTTCATTATCAAAACTGTCTTCATCACCAAGGTTGATGGTTGGCCTAGTCCATTCAAAGATTAAGTTGATTCTTCCACATCTACGTCCCCGGCCTCGACCTCAAGTGCATGAACTAAAAGAACCTCAACCAACTTGTTGTAAAGGAGTGGTGGAAGATTATTGAAGCGAAGTTGAATGGCTTCCTTTTTGTGATTTTTCGGAATCTTCACTTTTATTTATTGCAATTTCACAAGAGAATGCAGTTTTCTTTGAAGGCTCGTAGAAGGCGGCATCTTCATGAATGCCAAATTCATGAACTGAGAACGGTTGTAGATCTCCTTTGATGAAATGTTCTTGTCCTTCTTTGTGGTACTTAATGCATTGGTGTAGAGATGATGGAACCATGTTGTGTTTGTGAATTCATGGTTGACCTAGTAGAGTGTTGAAAGAGGTCTCGACATCGATGATGTGGAATTTAGCGGTTGTCATTAGTTCTCCAACCTTCATAAGCAATGTAATTGATCAAAGGGCTCTCTCTCCCTTTTGGTTGAATCCTCTTAGCATCATTTTATCGATCGTAAGTTCCTGAGCTTCAATATCCAAATAGGCCAATGTCCGTAGACTCATCAAATTTAAGGATGCTCCCGAATCTACTAAAACTCTGGAACTACACAAATCTGTCGATGTTAACGGAGATGTAAAATGGTCGATTGTAGTCAGCGGTACCAAGCAGCAAATTTTCATCTGTGAAGGTTACCCAGGCTGTTCTTTCAATGAACAAACTTTATCTGAGGATATGCTAGCCAACTGAGCTAGGAAAATCTCTAGGTCAAGCAAAGCTGTAACCAGAGACTCTCCCATCTCCTTTGATAGGATCAGAGCATCATCGATGCTTAATCGGGCCGACAACTTCCTAAGATGATCTAGCATGTTGTAATCCATTTTGTATGATCCTCCAATTTTCTCTTGGTTATGGGGTTCTTCCACTGATGGAGGTGGAGGTGGTTCTTCTCAAGTATATATTTGTTTTCCTTTATCTGTTGGAGCTATTCTTGGGGGTAATACTCTCCCGATCCTTAAGTTCACTTCTGTAATTTCTTTTTCTTGAGATATCATTGTCGAATCTTACAGTGTTTCTTCTTTGTATGAAAGAACTAGGTTGATGACAATTGGTGCATCGTGGTGCTGAAGAATAGGTTCGTCACTCCTGGTGCTGTCGTAAGCGGTATTGTCAATGTCTTCTACTGTCTTGTTGGCGAGTTCATCGGACTCAATTACGATTTGAGGATTGTTTTGGGAATTGAGATCGAGACTAGATTGGTTAAAATCAGGTACGTTATCACCAGAAATAGTTAAAACCTAGCCGAAATCACAATCATTATATTCATAAGACCCTGAAGGGGTAAAAAGATAATCATACAAAGTCAGGGGTTCGAGCATTTTCTTCCGCGAATCCGAGACAACCAATCTAATAAAGGCAGCCTTTATCCTAACCCCCGTGCTATCAATCTTCATAGTGGTGTTCTTCTTCTTCTTTGTCTTTGACGATGACAAATCTCCTGGTGAAATCTTCATCTCAGGTTTAGCAGGCTGAAGATTCTGAATGGAGGCTTGTTTTGAAGCATTTTGGATTTGGTTCAATATTTTCTTGGATGATTTGCTCCAAACTTCATTCCATCCATCTTTTTTGATATACGCAGAAGATTGTTTCAATGAATCCTATATTTGGTTTAAGACCCACTTGAGCTTGTCCCAAGTTGTACTCCATACATCTTCTTAAGTATATGGATCAATCAGTAAGATTGGCTCAGCCGAAATCATATTTATGGAATATTTTTGAGTTTTTTTTAAATATTCTTTCGGGATTATTAAATTTCCTTCTTTAAGGTTCTTCTTGAGCTAATCCTTAAAGATTAAACATTCTTCTATAGTATGTCCAAACAACCTGTGGTATGGGCAATAATTTGGTTAATTTTTCTTATCGACCTCTTCGGGTTTCTTTGGATATGGTAGTCTAAACTCAAACTTCTTCATTAGAATTCTGAACATTTTGGATACGACTTCATCTTTGAAAGAATACACAATTTTCTGTCGTTCTGCCAGAGATATTCTCTTATTCCCTGTTTGAGGTGATCCTTCTTCAGGCGGCTGCTAGTTGGACTGGCTACTCTGTTTCTGAGCATGCTGCAAAGATTGTCGAGGATTTTTGGATATATCTTCATTGGTTGTTTTCCTTTATCAATAGTTGCTACTGTTCCTGACTTCTTTTCAAACACTGTGGTTGCCTTGGACTTCTCGTGTGAATCCATATGTTTGATTTCTTCTTGAAGACTGTTGACTTTACTGAGTAGCTACTTGAAGGATTTGCTGGTGAATCCCTTGAGCATGAAAGCTACTGGCCCAAGAATGCTTTTAAGTAAGATCTCAATTGCGTGATGTTCTTATAGCTGGGGTTCACATTTCATGCTAAGGTTTCTGCAACTCAAAATGTAATCCACCAAAGTCTCATTGGGCTTTTGTTTTTCCATCATCAGCTCTCCTATAGATACATGGTGTTGCGCTCCGACAAATCTCTTCAAAAATAATTGTTCCATCTCGGCAAATGTCTTAACTGATCTGTTGGGTAAATCAGCATACCAATCGAAAGCAATCCCTGATATGCTACTGACAAACTGTTGGATAAGTAAAGCTTCGCTATTTCTTGTGTTGCCACAACTGGCTCAAAAGTGTGCTATATGTTATTTAGGATTTCCAGTCCCATAAAATTTCTTGAATTTTGGGGCCACAAAACCCTTGGGGAAGGGTACGGAATCAAATTCCTCTGGATAGGGTCTACCCTTTAGAATCAACGCACCACCCTTAGATTGGGTTAAGTCTTCCTGAACTTGTTCTACTATTTGCTTAAATTTCTTCTCTGGCATGGTGCTCGATGGAAAATCCTTTTTTTTTGCACATCTCTACTTAGTGAGGAAACTTCTCTTCTTTTGTCTGTGATGTGTATGATTTCTGGTTGGTTGATCTCTAGAGAGGCTAGTTGTGGTGCTTGTGATTGCCCTTGAATGGTGTCCATGGCGGTCATGACTACCGCCATTTCTTCTATTCTTTTCTCCAGTTGGCTGACTTGTCATCCCTAAGAAGGATAGCCCTATGAAGCTCATCCACGGCGTTCACTTCGACGAGAGAATGAGCCTTGCGCACAGATGTAGCGGCTTTGATTTTATTGACATGGACATCGATGAAATCCTCTCCGAGGTAATCATTATAGTCAAAATCTTCATCATCATGATTGATGAAAACTCTGTGTTCTCGGGCTAACTCAAAAATCTCAACTCTGAGCTTTTCAACTTTTTCTTCGATTATTGATTCTTTGAATATCTTAAGATTTGGAGGACCCTGCTAGACCTCCTCCACTTGCTCTTCCATCTCGCTGGCAATTGCTGCGATAATGTTAGATACTTCGGACCCTGGCTTTACTCCATGCTCTTGCCCTGCGGGCTTACTGGACTATATCGGTACAATGACCTTGGGTATCCACACCTTTTTCTTTGATGATGATGTCTCAAGACAGAGTGTCCTAGCAGAAACATCAGTATGTCGAATGGAAGTATGCTCCCCTTGGTACAGGCCGACTACAATACTGGGTAATTTCTTCATCTTTTCCTTCGGAATTTTTGGAATGTCTTTGAAGTGGGTGATCGGCAGGATTCTCGGACCTAGTTTTAACTTAACTGGTCAACAACTTGTGGTCCTTGTAGTGATAGAATCTGTGGTGATAATAGCAGTGTCAACTCTGCTTCCCAAGCAGAACCAGACAGGAATATGGCGAGGCGGGCTTTCAGTGACTTCTGAGATGGTCTGGCAAATTTGACGTCTCTTAAAATTTCTTTCTTCATACGAGGGGAAACTGCATGTCTCACTCTTTTATGTAATTCATTAACTGAGCAGCCCTCTTTGGCAGCTAGTCTCTGAAAAACTAAACTGACTCGGGTGACAGGAGTAGGTTTCTTTTTCTCCACACCCTGTCCATGAAGTGTTGGTAATGTGGAGGCAATTTTTTGGATAGTCTCATATCCATCGGTATCCATTAAAGGATGGAAGTTACTTCCCCATAGAAGTGGATATGTTTCCAGTAATCTTGATTTGTCTTGGTGAGGATCTTCCTTAATGGGTATCTCCTCAGAAGCCTGGGCTTTAGTGGCCCTTCGAACTCTACTGTTGCAGTTTCTCCCTTGAGTTCGGGTTAGTGGTACAGTTATTGAACTCAATCTGATTTCGAATACTGATGGTGGGGCAGCTAATCCCTTAGTCGGATCTTCAATGATCATTACTTCTTTCCCCTTAGCAGCAGTGTGGACAACATGCTTGGTAGG
This sequence comes from Phalaenopsis hybrid cultivar, assembly GCA_002079205.1. NCBI lineage: Eukaryota > Viridiplantae > Streptophyta > Magnoliopsida > Asparagales > Orchidaceae > Phalaenopsis > Phalaenopsis hybrid cultivar. Next base: position 96,994 of record JXCR01145608.1, read on the forward strand.
TAGTCTTGGCCATCTTATAAGAAGGGAAGTCCTGAAGACAGTTTAGGTTGAATTTAGCAGACGGCTCTTGAACTTCTGGAGCGGTGACTTTCATTATGACGAACGGGGCCTCTCTGAGGATGACCTCGAGATCTTCAAATCTGGCTCCAAACTTAATGGTAGGAGCGACATTGCAGGCTTCATGGCTTGTCGGCAAGTTGCAAGAAAAAGTCAGTGTTTGGAAGTCCATTGCAACATCTTTAAAACAGAAAGTTCTGGGGTTAGCTATATGGCCAAAACCTTGTAATATTAGGGCAAGCACTGAAATCTAATAGAGGTTGATCTGTAGACCGGGTAAGTCTTAGTTTGTGGGGATTTTAAATTTTTTAGAAAAAAAAGGTATTTTAAAAGTAGAAAATTTTAATTAATTTTGAAGCGCGCGCGACACAACACAATTTGATTTAATCTGAAAATAGCAAATCAAATTTAAAAGGGAGATGTGAAGTGTTTAAGACCATGCACGAGACCCATTTAGCAACACATAATGCCCAGGTGGAACTAGTCCACCAACACACGTATTGGGGATCCGACCCCACATGAAAATTTAAAGAGTCCTTAATGGCCTTCTGAACCCTTTTGTTTAAAGGTAATTGAATAGACAATCCTGAAGTCCAAAGAGTTGGCCATACTTTCTCAAGATAGAAATGGGCAAAGTATGTCAACAGAAAAAGGGTAATTTTATCCAAGGGAGACATGGACACATTACTGATGTGTGAAGATAATATTTTCTTATTTAAATGGAGAGAAAAACTTGTCCTCAGTGCATTTTCCAGAAGCTATCGACACTATTTTTGGTTAAGGAGTTGCCCGTAAGAAGCTGTCGGTCACCAGAATAGAGAACTATACCTCAAACTCTGTACCTCAAACTCTGTATCTATCCCGAAGGATAAACACAAGACTTGAGGATGAGGCTCGATCACCTATATCTATCCCGAAGGATAAACACAAGACTTGAGGATGAGGCTCGATCAAATAAACTAAGATATATGACGTCTGTTTGGTCTGCGAAACCTTTGTATTTGCCGACAAGTTCCCCTATTTAATATTATATGACGTTTGTCGAAACCATTTTATTTGTCGATAATTTCTCCTATTCAATATGAAGAATTAAATAGGGTTTATATTAAGCTGGGTCCGGACAAGCTTCCAATAAGGGCAAGCCCCTATAGTTAATTACATCTTAAATGACCAAAGTCACCTAAGAAAACTCTGGGTAAGCCCCTATAGTTAATTACATCTTAAATGACCAAAGTCACCTAAGAAAACTCTCGATAAAATTAGAAATATTATCTTCAAGGAATTTCAAAGGGTAAGACTCTTCAACAAAATCGGACGTAGAGGTGGAAAGATTATCTTCAAGGAATTTCAAAGGGTAGGACTCTTTAACGAAATCAGACGTAGAGGTGTGAATATTATCTTCAAGGAGTTTCAAAGGGGAGGACTTTTCAATGAGATCAGATGTAGAGGTGTGAAAGATTCAAAGAGGTCAAAGGATAAAAATTTTCAAAGGGATTGGACAGAGAGGTGTGAAAAGGGATTCGTTTAAATTTGGAACATTAGTTGTAGAATACAAAGGAGGAAGAACTAAAGGACGTCACGGATCCAGAGGAGAACCTCAGCGACTTCCCAATCTATCCAATTGTTTGGCTTCAGTTTTTAGGAGAAATTTATTTGAGTGTTTCATCCTGCCAATTTTTTTAATTAGGGCTTACATTCATGTGAAACGATCACACAAATAGCCTAAAAGATGTGAGGATTTAGGTCGTGATGAACAATAACCTCAGAATCCTAAAATGAGTTAGGACTTACATTGTACAACAGAGCTATACAAAGACGTAAAGATAAGGTAAGGATTTATGTTGCATAAGCACACAACCTCCTATTGCTTGGTTGTTTCATTCTAAGGAAGGAAATTAGTTTTGTTGGCGAAGATAGGTTTTGCTGTTGAAGATGGTCGTGCTACCCACCATGCTAGCTTCAAGCTCCTTGCCGTGACGATTTTAAGTTTTCTAGTGTGTCAAGTTATGATGTTAAATCAGGTGGCCCTATGATTGTAGTTCTTTAAATATTATGGGGCATGTTAAAGTTGATTAGAGTGACACCGGTTAGGATCCTATGGTTCCCTCGTTCCGGTGCCACTATTTTCTATTGGATTTACTTTATCCAAAAAAAATTACTAAACTCAACTTAATGAGTTCCATACTTTCATTTAGAACGTGGGAAGCCTCGTTAGCAACCGTAGGTTACCTCCTCCAAGGGATTCTTGATCATCCAATAGAGACGTCTTAATTTAGTTATAGTTATGATTTTTTTTGTGATGTTTGTGATTAAAATTTGAGTTATTTTATATTTTGAATGTTGTGGATGTGATTTTTATCTTGGTTGATTTTAATTTTGGCTTTCGGTTTTGGTTTTAGTTTTGTGGCTATTCTAATAGTTTTGGTTTTCACGCAGGGTGACATTGTTGTTTAGCATGCAAGTTTTATAAGCATAAAAAGTACAGTAAGAAAGTACAAGAAAGACGACACTGTAAATTATAAAAAGCGTATGTGACGAGTTTTCTCGTTCCACCACCTAAAACACAAAATGCATATGAGAGCATTTTATATAAAGTGAAAAAGTAAGGTTTTAGTGATCTATCTAACCCTACGTCATATCTTGGTGGGTCCCTATTAATTTGATTAAGGATGATTTTCGTTAAGCAAAACATATTAAGTTTAGTAGACCTCCAAAGTATCCAACTGATCTAAAGAAAGAAGCAGGTCCATGCTTCCCTCTCACTTCCTGATTTAAAGTCTCGAGCTCTTTTTAAACTTATTATACTGCTTAATAACCCATCCTGTAAATACCATTAATGCTCAATGAACATTGATGTTCAATTATCCCTAAGAGTAGAGTAATTATCACTTATAATTTGATTTGGGGATTATGTGGGTGAAGACCCTTAAAGGGGCAAGTTAATGTTATCAAGACACTTGGCCAACTTTTTAATTTGGACTTGTAGTGTTTCAAAGGTGTTCAGCTTTTAATTATGTTCACTTTTCTAATCCTCATTTAGCTAAATTTGATTTAACCTAGGTCACTACTAAGCCCTTTAGACTTTTAATAAATGTCTTAGTTATATTTTGAAAGAGCTTGAATTTTAAGTGATGATGATTCATTTTTGAAAGTCATTTGAAGATCAAATAGAGGTATTAAATTAGTGAGTTATCAACACCCAAAATCATACCCGTAAGTCTAAGATCATTTAATTGACTAAACTTCCAAATTTTTATAATTTAAGAAAATTACAAATTTATTCTTTAATTAATAAAAGTGAGACTAGTTTCTACCAATTAATCCCCTTGTGTTTCAATCATCCAAATATGTTAATTGTGAACTAAGGTTACCCATTTCTCTTTCTTGAATTAAGCTTAAGACATCAAAGGAGAAAATGTGATTTTTCAAATTTTAATTTAATTTATATATTTATTTATATGCAAGAAATAGAATTTGTTAAAGAGAATTCCCTAACTTGACCAAAATAAATTCTAATCCCTTGAATTTTTTTCTAGAGGTAGACTTAGATTAAAGAATCATTCGGACCAAATATCATGATTTTTTGAGTTTTATTTTAATTATTAGAGTTATTTCAAATTCTGGAGTATTTATTAATTATAAAATATGTTAAATATGGAAAATTAATTTTCACATTTTTATTAAATCTCTCTAAGGTCAAGGAACCTAAAGAAATAAATTTCACATTTTTCTGATTTTTCTTTGAATTGTTAGAATTATTTTACTGAAAATGCATTTTTAGCCTTTAAAAATTATTTTAAGCTTCAAAATTCAATATCTTCACTTAGAAAATCAAGAAAAATACTCCAATTGTTCCTATGTTCTTAGGAAACAATTTAGAACATTTTCATTAATTTTATTATTTTTATGATTTTTATCATTTTTTAATTATTTAAATATTAAAGAAAGACTTAACAATATAACTTTTATTTTAATAATAAATTTATTTTTAGAAAATTCCTTTAATTATAGAGAACTCCTAAAACCAATTTTTATAATTTTTTGAGTTATATTTTAATTGTTAAAAATCATTTTAGTGATAAAAATGACATTTAACTTAAAAAATCATTTTGAGTTATCAAATGAGATCCAAATATTTTTAGGTTTTTATGGGGAGTTCTCTAAATATTAAATTATAGTGGAGATTAAAAACCAAGTCATTTAGATGTTTGTATTTCCCTAATTAATTTTCTTTGCATTTTAGGGTTTTGTGAGAGTTAATTGTGTTCTTATTGACTTGACCCACGAAAATTTTTTCAAAGGGTTATTTGGTCACAATAAGCCTTCCAAAGTTTTCTTGGAATTTTTTAAGCAACATGGTAATTATTATGATTAATTTATGCAAATAATGTACAAAAAATTGAAAAAATGGATCTTTGTCTAGGGGTTTTCTCTGACTTTGGAAAAATCAGAGAATATTCCCCAAGAGAGAGGCAACCACATGCCAAAATTTCAAGCCATGGTGAAATGCCTACATGCATGTAGAATCAAAAGACACAAAAAAGTGTTTAATTAATTAAAAATTAAATATGCATCAAATAAATTTCAAACCATTTCCACATTATTCTCCTCTGTTCACAAGTGGGTATTTTTATTTTATTTTTCTGATTTTCTACACCAAGATATGGATTTTTGAAGTTAGGGATCATTTTTTGATTTATTTAATTCCCTATTTATCTACTTAAACGTGAGGCGCCACCTCATCCTAGGCAGCTCCGAACGACGACGCAACGCACTCCCATTCTTTGTGCTTTCCACCTTGGCATGTCAAGTGGCCCGCGGTTCACGCTCCAAGAGTTCATCTGACTAGATCTTGTCCGTTGATGAGATAAACATGCGATCAGACGGCTCCCCGTCATCGTCCCCAAATAGGCTAACCCGTGACCGTTAACATTAAAACCCTAAGATCTCACTCATTTCTCAACCAAATGACCTCGAGTTTGACCCTATGGACTCGTCTAAGTGTAACAAATAGATCTATATGTTAAACATGCCATTAAACTAACTCTAATCAAATGGAGAATCAAAATAGACTCGGGAAGAGGGGAAGTTCAATATCTTTGCTCTGAGAAGGTAAGCTTCAATCAGAGGTGCTCGTCACATTTGTGGAGGTCCAAGGAGGCTAGGAATTTAGCCTCTGGTTGTGGTGAAAGGTCTAGACCCGAATTTGATCAAGGCCAAATTTGGGTGTTGGTCATGAGCTATCTTAGAGGCTTTGTATGAGGGGGATTTGGTAGGGCTTTGTCTTAGTTCAGTGTGGTGATTGTGTGGGTGAGTTTAATTTGTATTTGGTGCATTATGGAGGTGTGGTGGAGAATGTCCTTTCTCCTGCAAGGATTTGAGCTCCAAAATTAAACTCCGGCAAGGATTTGAGCTCCAAAATTAAACTCCGGCAAGGGGAATTAGGGAAATGGAGTGGCTAGATTGCATAGTGGAGGTCTCAAGGAAGCTCAGGGAGTAATTTCACAGGCTATCCTTAAGAAATTTTTAGCATACCTTCATGCCCATGGAGGTGGAGCTTTTATTAAAATAGATTAGGGTGACTCTGTGGGCCAATGTATGGGGCAAAGTGTTGCCTATGTGGAGGGCAGAGAGGCTTTAAACTTCAAATGAGATGAGGTGGCCTCTAGGTTTAAATTGGGTTCGGGTTTCTTGAGAGTGGCTCACGATTTTGGCTCCTCGGTGACTAGGCCAGCCAGTAAGGCTAGGGGAGGTGGCCAAGAGGTCAGGTGAGCTAGAGGAATCTGTCACAACAATTTATTTTGGTAGGTGTTTAGTTTTCGCAAAAATATTTTAAGCTTAAGCAATTTTGGAAATAAATCCCTTGATTTCGGGATCCTTTGGTCCATGGCTCATTTGGGTGGTTCCATGGGGTTTAGCCTAGTCAATAAGGTTTAAAATTTGGTTGTGGTGGCTTTGTCTTGACCAATTTTGGCTAGATTGGGTGAACTTTTTGTGAAGGAGTCCATGTAGGTCAATTTGGCTTAAAGTGGGTTTGGGTTAGGCTAGCCATGACTTTGAGCCCATTTGATTGATCAACATTGTGTAGATTATTATAATGAACATTTTTGGTGTAGGATTGAAGTAACTTTGAGTTTAATTGGAAGCTCAATTTGAAGGATTTTAAGATTTTGGTCAATTTAGGCATGTTGGGCTAGATTTGGGTTTAGGTTGAGCTAGGCTTGTTTGTATCAATTTAATAGTCCAAACGATCAAATAAGATATTATGAATATGTTTTATGAAGGAATGGAGTGGAAATATTGGGGCTAAGGCAATCAATTTGGTGGAATTTTGAGACATGGCCAATTTTGAGACATAGCACGTCCTTCAATTTTTTAAAAGCCAAATCGTCTACCTTTTTGGAGTACCGCGAAGAATAATCTCTGACAATGGGACAGCTTTTAAAAGTACAAAGATCAACAATTTCGTCAGAAGACATGAGATAGATTGGAGATACTCTACAATTTACTATCCCAGAGCAAATGGTCTGGCTGAAGCTTTCAACAAGACACTGGTACATATTTTGAAGAAAACACTGGATGAAAATAAAAGGGATTGGCATAACAAACTGTTAGAAGCCTTGTGGGCCTACCG
>JXCR01145608.1:113100-150753 GCA_002079205.1 Phalaenopsis hybrid cultivar
ATTGATTGCACATGGACGAAGAGGTTGTAGAAGGGTCGGAAAGGAAATTCTTCAGTTGAATCTTCCTCAATTAATTTCATCCTCTTCATCAGTCGTATCAAGCTATCTTTTAAACGTCCCGAATGATCGAAATGTTCTTTAATCTTCCAGTCTAAATGATCGAAGAAATCGGAGATATTATTAATTGCATTCATCACATTTTGTATCTCCTTTTCCAATTTCTTGATTCGGTGCAGGATCACCAAAGACTTATCAGGGACTAAGGGTTGTACTGGTAGAGAATTCTGAGAAGATTGATCAACTATCATAGCCATGTCATTTTCATCTTCAAATGATGAGAATCTTTCTGTTGGATTCAAATGTTTCCAAGGTAGCAGAAACTTTTCCTAGTTTTCATAGGATACTTGGGACTGGCTGCAAAGTGAGAAAATTGTTGAAGGGTGTCCAAGCCAAAAGTTGATCTATGAACGATCAAGCTTAAGATTGACTTCACAATTATAGATCCAATATCGATCGGCAATCCCCTTTGGATGCAGTAATTCAGAATGACACTTTCTTTAAAAACTTTACCCACCTTCATTGTCGGTAACAGTTTCGTAGAAATGAAGAAGTGCCAGTGTTTTGAGACGGGATTCAAAAGTGTTGAAGAAAAACTAACATACTCGTTCTCTCGCATTTCCCAATCATCAAGTTCGCCCGTTAAATACTGGTAAATTTCATTCATCTGGTCTCTCGNACGGTATTGCTCTAATCAACTTTAATATGCCCTAATAAAATTTAAAGAACTTCAACCATAGGGCCACCTAATTTGATGTTATAACTTGACACACTAGATAACTCAGACTTATCGCGGCAAGGAGCTTGTAGCTAGCTTGGTGGGCAGCACGGCCATCTTCAACAGCAAAACCCATCTTCATCAGCTAAACCAATCTTCGTTCCTTAGACTTAAATAACAAAGCCATAGGACTTCGAGGTTGCTTGCTTATACAACGTGAATCCTCACCTTATCTTTAGGCCTTTGCATAGCCCTGCTATACAATATAAGCCCTAACTCGTCTTAGGATTATGAGGTTGTCTTTTATCACGACCTAAATCCTCACATCTTCCAGGCTATTTGTGTGATCATTTCACACGAATGTAAGCCCTAACTAATAAAATTGGCAGGATGAAACACCTAAATATTTCTCCTCAAAATTAAAGCCAAACATTATGATAGCTTGGGAAGTCACCGAGGTTCTCCTCTGGATTCATGACATTCCCTAGTTCTTCTTCCTTTGGATTCTACAATAAAATGTTCCAAACTTGAATCAATCCCCTTTCACACCTCTACGTCCGATTTCGTTTGATATATAAATATATAAGAATTGGGTGGTATAAATGTAAAAAAACAAAACTTCAATGTTTGATATATAAATATATAAGAATTGGGTGGTAGGCATGCATGTAAATACCCCATTCTATAGATGAAAGTATTACGTTAGAAGTTTGGACGTAGGAGTCCCGACGCAGAGTTATGTCTGGACTGCAATTAAAATTTACCGCGTGTCCTTGTTTAAAAAACAAAAAAGCTGAAGTCCAACCCGATCATGGAGTACAACACAGTTGTACCTGAGATTTTTCTTCAGTACAATCATGTTATACACTATGACATCACATCGAAGTATTTATTTGGATAATTTTTTTTTTAATATAATATAGTTGTACCAAAGAAAAACCTCGAATACAAGATTGTTGTACTCCATGACTAGGTTGGACTATAGGTTTCTCTATTTTTTAGACATAATTACAAGTCAAATTTTAATTGGAATCAAGATGTAACTCAATGTCTAAACTCCATACATTATATTTTCTCATTCTATACATGTGCATTCATGCATAATAACCACAAACTCCAATTTCTTCTACTTTGAATTTAAATCATGATCTCCGTCTCAAAATAGCCTTTCATTCTCCCGCGCAAGGCACACAAGCGAATCACCTACTCCATGCCGCCCCAGAAGCTCAAAATCCTCAAATAAATGGAGAATTAGGTCAAAGATAACATCTTGATTCATCTGAAACCCATCAAGGAAACATGGCAACCACAATATTTCTTGTATGACCTTCCGCCAAGAGCTTCCACGGCGAAGTTAGAGAACTTAGAGAATGCTTGAAGGATTACATTGGCAAAGTGGAGTTCTTCTTTGGGATGTGGAAGGTGGGAAAACTCACTGGTCTATCTGGCGAGGGGAACGAAGATCAGGACATTCTCTATAATTTGGTGTCTAGTTTAAGGAAGATAGAGGAGAGGCCTTAGGGGATGTTAGGAAGGGAGGAATTGCGCGATTTAGTTGAATATTTGACTGGGCAGTAAAGCTCTGAGCTTTTGGTACCCATCAGTCGTTGTGAGGGAAGGGTGCATTTGTTGTTCACTAGTAAGATGTTAGAGGTAAGCTTTCTAATTTTTTTGTTGTGTTTTCTAATAAATTTCAGAGCTGTTAGTTGCAAACTGTGTTTGGGTGTACTAATTAGGAGCAGAGAAGTAGCAAGTGTTGTGTAAGAAAATTTATTACGTTCACATAACAAACGTAACTCTACATGCGGAAGTCAATCCATAAATGTCACGTGTCAATCATTTTTTTATTATATTATTATAGAGAATTCATATGAAATGATGTTAGAAACTGCGTGGCCTAACTTGGCCCATCGTAGGATATTGATGCACCATTTTAACCATGAAAAATAACGCGCCAGAAATTTGAAAACAATTTTAGAAAAACTTTACAACCTTAAGGTTTAAGTTTAAAGATTCTTTTTATTGTGGAATATCAGAAGAATAAAAATCATTGTTGTTGGCCAAACTCAAAAAAAATCTTCAGTATGGAAAACTAGTAGAGTAGTAACTTGAATAACTCTGAGGTCATATCTATTTTTCATTCTTGTGATGATATTATATACTTGAACTCATTGGTAAGCTTGAAATAAAAGTTCATTTATATTATTAATTTGAATCTTTATTTGAGTCTTTTGATGCATGTAATATTTAATATCCAAGGAGACCATATTGATTTGGTGTTGACGACATGCACAGATAAAAACCATATTTTTACTCATCAAATAAGATGAAATTTGCTATAGAAAGCTTTGAATTTGTATTACTGCATATATTATTGATCATTTCCTCAAATACAATCTTGTTGAAATGGTTCTAATTATATATTTAGAAAACATATAGTAACTAGAAAGCAAGAAGACCATTTTGTAGAGACTTAGTGCATATATTATTGTATTTTTTTTGTTAATATTGACTTTTCTTTTTAAATTTGGTTTGTTCTTGAAATTAAAAAATTATATGTAGAATGAATGAGTGTTTAACTTTTTCTTTTCCCCATTCCATTAAATAGCTGATTTATCCTTCGTACAATCATGTTGTATTGGTTGTACTGGTTTATGTCGGTACAACAAATACAAAACGGTTTTACTGAAGAGAAATAAGCATTATTGTATCAGTTGTAAAAATTATGAATAAAAATTAAAAATTGTTTATAGTAAGAATGAGTTTTTAATTTTTGTTTTTCCCTTTTCTTTGAATGGTTGATTTATTCTTCGTACAACATAGTTATATTGAAGGGAAATAAGCAATGTTGTATCTGCTGTAAAAACTATGAATAAAAATTTAAAAACTACATGTAGAAAGAATTAGTTTTAATTTTTTTACTTTTTCTCATTCCTTTGTATGATTGATTTATCTGTTATGCAACCATGTTGTATTGAAGGGAAATAAGCAATGTTGTATCGTTTGTAAAAACTATGAATAAAAATTTAAAAATTATATGTAGAAAGAATTTGTTATAAATTTTTACTTTTTCTTATTGCTTTGAATGGTTGATTTATGTGACGTGCAACCATGTTTTATTGGTTGCACCGATTTACCTTAGTACAACCATAAGAAACGGTTGCAATAAAGGGAAACAAGCAATGTTGTATTGGTTGTAAAAATTCTAAATAAAAATTCTAAAGCTGTATGTAGAAAGAATGAGTTTTTAAATTTTTTTTTCTCATTCGTAAGAATTGTTGAATTATCGATCGTATAACCATATTATATTAGTTGTACAGATTTATTTCAGCACAATGTATACAACACGGAGGTGCTTAAGAGAAATAAGTAATGTTGTATCGATTTTAAAATTTTTGTATAATAATAAAAAAAACTGTATGTAGAAAAGATGAGCATTTAATTTTTGTTTTTCCTTGTTTTTTTTGAATTGTTGATTTATCCCTTGTACAACCATGTTATATTGGTTGCACTGTTTTATCTCAGCATAACCGATACAACAAATTTGTGTTGAAGGGAAATACGCAATGTTGTATTAGTCGTAAAAATTCTAAATAAAAAAAATTGCATGTAGAAATAATGAATTAAAATTTTTGTTTTTCTTATTCCTAGAAATGAATGATTTGTCCCTTGTACAACAATATTGTATTGGTAGATAAATTAATGCAACCGATACAACACAATTGTATTGAAGAGAAATAAACAATGTTGTATCTGCTCCAATGATTATTTTTTCCTTGAACATTTAGGACCTTGTGTCAGGTTTGACAAGTAGTAACGCCAATCAAAAGAATCATGAACCAATTACAAAAAAAAATTTTGGCTTGACTGTTCACAATAAGAAGGAAGTATATGATATGCACTACTATTGTGCCCAGTCTTATGGATTTAGTGTAAGGAATGATCATGTTTGTTACTAGCCAATTTCAAGGAATATAAAATCAAAGAACATTGTGTGCTCAAAGGTTTATTTTAAGAAATATCCCAGTCTAAACAACAGGGTGAAGTTCCATAAATAAAACACTAGGATGGGTTGTCAGTGAATGACTAGATTTGTCATTGATTATGAAGGTAAATGAACTGTGAATAAACTTATAGAGAGCCACAACCATTTGTTAGTCATGCCATTGATCAACATCTGTTGAGATCACACCCGAGAATCAGCAAAGAGAAAGCAGTTGTGTTGCAATCGATGACACTAACAAGAATTAGAGCCATTAATGCATTCTGATATCTTGTTGTGGATGTAGGAAGAATAGATAAGAATGGTGCAGTTTGCATATGAATCCTCCTTGAATTCACGACAAAGTGCGATGAAAATAATTAAATTCCTTTCGTAAGTTTCTTTTGGCAATTAGAAATGTTCAAACCATTAAGGCCTTATATAGATCATCGGGCTGGCATATATGTGGGAAGTGGTGGGGATCGGGGCGCTGATGTGAAAGGAATCTGGTGCTAATAAAACTGGATAGTTGAATAGTATTTCTCCTAACCCGATGACTTTGTGAGGGTACAGGATCGACACTACTATACACCAACATTTGTTGAGAAGCTACCCATGCTTTCCTAGGCTACTGGTAGCTCTAGTTTAACAACGTGACTGATTCATGGACCATCTGCTTTACAAAAATACATATGTACTATAACAAAAATATTTTCTTGTGACACTAATATTTTTAACTGTTAAGTAAAGTTTAACTATATTTATATGCTTGAAAAATTAAGAATTTTAGGAGTTACTTTTCACGGGTCCACTTGTCAGTTACCATGATTAGGCTAGGGGTTTTCTTCCATTGATTGTCTTGCCAGTAGCCTCTACCCAAGGTTGGACTTTGTAAGCACTGATGATTGATGGTTTCCTATGGAAGTTCCTCGAAATTGTCAGGGCCACAGGTCCCGAGTCTAAGCTCACCCCTAGCTTAAACTCTTACACCCAGCAATGATCTTTCATATATTACTATTTCATATTTCATATGAAATATATAATTACATATCTTTCTTAAAAAATCATCAGTGGCGGCAAGTACATACTACTAATTTTTTACTGCACTTTACTGTATATACTTTGTTTATACATGCAACGTTATTATTTAGTTACTTACTATGCTTCCCGCTTGTTTAAGGACCTCTACCCTAAAGTAGAAAACATAAGCCACACACCTAAGGTGAAAACTTTTATTCATTTCCTATAAAATACCCTAGGATAATAGACGTAGGACATATGCTTAGAAAGAAACCCTATAATAAACGACCAACACAATAGTCTGACAAATTGTTAAGTAATTCTTAAACAAAACTTATTAACTCAACAATAAAAACATTTAGTAACTTAAGTGTGTCTCATAAAACCAAACCACTATAACAAATAACCTATAATAGGATGTTCACAGAATGAGACAACAACGCGATCGAGTAGTGGACAACTTCAGATGATGATTAAGACCTAAAACAACATGAAGCAAAGGATGTTCCTCAACAAAAATTTCTGTAGACTTAAACAACATAAAGCTTTAGAACTTTGAGATTGTTCATCTAGCATGATGTAAATCCTCACAATATCTCTTAGGCCTTCACACTATCATATGTGGTGTGAAATAAGCACTAAATTCTTTTAGGATTCTGAGGCTATTTGTTCGGTACCATGTAAACCCTCTTATTTTTTAACGTAAATATCTGTATGTCGTGAAAATGTAAGCCCTAAATTTTAAAAAATGTAGGAGTAAACAATGAATAACTTCATTTCCAAAATGTAAATCCAAGTCTGGAAAGTCATTGAGGTTCTCCTCAGAATTTGTGATCTCCCATACCTCTCTCTCCTTTGTCCACCAAAATAATTATTTCATATTAAGCCCTTCCTACTTGATTTTTCTATGAAAAATCATGAAAACTAAACTTTAAATTATTGAAGAAAAAACCTCTGATCTTAATCTAGAGTTTTCTTAAGTGACATTAGTTGCTTAAGATATAATGAAATATGGGGGGGTTGACCACTTTTTTGGTTGAGGTCTAGTCTTTCTCTTTAGTAGCCTAAGGTCTAGCCATAGGACTTTCCTATTGACAATTCTTAGAGAACTAGAAAAGGCACCCTCACCATTATAAATTCTAAACTCTTCTTTGCTCAACTTGAAGTTCCACATATTGGTCATAACCTCTAGCACTTAGTGATTTAGGGTTTTACCTAATCTTCATAAACCCTAAATCACTAAGATAATTAATTTTAGAAAATATAAACATCAAAATGACTTGATTTTTTATCTCTACTATTTTATAAGATTCAGAGAACTCCCCATAAAAATTTTAAAGCACTTTGAGTCCATTTGATGGCCTAAGTTGATTTTTCAAGTTGAATATCCTTTTTGACACTAAAATGATTTTTAATGATCAAAATATAACTCAAAAAATTATGAAAAATTTTTTTGTAGTTCTCTGTGATTAGGTGAATTTTACAAAAATAAAACGGTATTTAAAATAAAAACTTCATTTTTAGTCTATTTTTAAATATTTAAAATAATTAAAAATTCATAAAAATCACAAAAATAATAAAATTCATAGAAATGTTATAAATTGTTTTCTAAGCACTTAGAAACAATTAGAATATTTTTCCTAATTTTCTAAATAAAAATATGGTATTTTGAAGCTTAAAATAATTTTTAAAGGCTGAAATATGGATTTTCACTTAAATAATTCCAATAAATCAAAGAAAAATCAAAAAAATATAAAATATGCTTCCTTGGGTTTTCTGAGCTCAAGAAGATATTTTAAAAATGCAAGACTTAATTTTTCCCTTTTAATATATTTTATATTTAATGAATACCCCATAGCTTAAAATAATTCTAATAATTCAAATAAAATTTAAAAAAATCATGAAATTTTGTCTAAATGGCTCTTTAATCTAGGTCCACCTCTAGTAAAACTTTCAAGTGATTAGGCTTCACCTTGGTTAAGTTAGAAGATTTTCTTTGAAAAATCTCTTTTTTGCATGAAAATAATTATATAAATTAAATTAAATTTTGAAAAAAATCACATTTTCTCCTCTGATGTCTTAATTGACCCATGAATGAGGTAGGATAAAAATTTTGAGAAATCACATTTTCTCCTCTGATGTCTTAATTGACCCATGAATGAGGTAGGATAAAAATTTCAAAGTTTTAGAATTTGACAAATTATGAAGTGTTAGAGCCTTAGGGGGAAAAGTGTAATTTTATGAATTTGGCCTTAATTAACATTTAGGCTTAATTCAAGGAGGGAAATGTGCAACCTCTGATCTTAATTAACTTTTTTGGAAGACTAAAATTAAAAGGGGATTAATTGGCAGAAACCCACCTAATTTTCTTAATTAAAAGGATAAATTAATAAATTTCTAAATTATTAAAATTTGGAGGTTTATTAAAATTAAAAGAACCTAGGACTTAGGGGTATGACGTTTGAAGTCAGTAATCAATCAATTTAATACCCCTATTTGAGGTTCAAATGAAATTTAAATAATGAGTCATGATCACCTAAAACCAAACCTTTTCAAAATTAATTAAGACACTCACCTAGGTCTTAAGGGCTTCGTAGTGATCTAAGTTAAATCAAGATTGATTAAACGAGGATTAGAAAGAAAAAACATAGCCAAAATTTAAGACCTTTAAAACACTACAAGCCCAATTAGGATTAAAATTTGGCTAAGTGTTCCAACAACACTAAGCTTGCCCCCTTTAAGGGTCTTCATTCACATAATCTTCAAAATTGAATTACAAATAATAATTACCGTACTCTTAGCGATAGTTAGGACATCAATGTTCATTGAGTATTAGGGTGTTCATAGGGTGAATTATTAAGCAACATAATAAGTTTAAATGAACTCAAGGTTTTTCACCAGGTGATAAGAGGGAAGCATGGACCTGCTTCTGCCTCCTAACTTGTTAGATACCTTAGAGGTCTACTAAACTTAATATGCTTTGCTTAACAAAACCATCCTTAATTAAACTCCTAAGGACCCACCAAGATATGACATAGGGTTAGAAAAACTACCAAAACATTACTTTTTTGCCTCTACATGAACTACCCTCACATGCATTTTAAGTTTTAGGTGGTGGAACGAGAAGACTCGCCAGGTATGCTTTTTATAGTTTACAATGCTGCCTTTCTTGTACTTTTTATACTTGCAAAACTTGCATGCTAAACAACAATGTTACCCTGCATGAAAACTAAAACAATAAGGATAGCCACAAAACCAAAATCAAAACTAAAACCAAAGTTAAAATCAACCAAGATAAAATTCACCGCCACAACATTCAAAATATAAAAAAACTCAAAATTTAATCACACATCACACAAAACAACAACCGCAACTAAATTAAGACGTCTCTATCGGATGATCGGGAACCCCTCGGAGGAGGTAACCTACGATTGCTAACGGGGATTCCCACGACCTAAATGAAATTATGGAACTCATTAAGTTGAGTTTAATAAATTCATTTGGACTAAATGAATCAAATAGAAAATAGTGGTGCCGGAACGAGGGAACCGTGAGATCCTAATCGGTGTCGCTCTAATCAACTTTAACATCCCCTATAAAAATTTAAAGAACATCAACCATAGGGCCACCTAATTTGACATCATAACTTGACACCCTAGAAAACTTAAACTCACCACAAGGAGGAGCTTGGAGCTAGCATGGTGGGCAGCACAATCATCTTCAACAGCAAAACATGACTTCGTCGGCTAAACCAATTTCTTTCTTTCTTTAGAATTAAACAACAAAGCCATAGGACTTCGAGGTTGTGTGCTTATGCAACATAAATCCTCATATCATCTTTAGGCATTTGTATAGCTCTGCTGTAGAATATAAGCCCTAACTCATTTTAGGATTCTGAGGTTGTCTTTTGTCGCGACCTAAATCCTCACATCTTCCAGGCTATTTGTAGGATTGCTTCACACAAATGAAAGCCCTAAATTAATAAAATTGGCAAGATGAAACACTTAATTTTTTCTCCTCAAAGCTGAAGCCAAACAATAGGGTAGACTGGGAAGGCACCGAGGTTCTCCTCCGGATCCATGTCATCCCCTAGTCCTTCTTACTTTGGATTCCATAATTAATGGCCCAAATTTGAACCATTCCCCTTTCACACCTCTTTTTTCCGACTTCATTGAAAAGTCCTTTACTTTAAATTCCTTGAAGATAATATTTCTTGATTTTTATCTGGAGTTTTTTTAGATGACTTCGGTCATTTAAGGTGTAATTAACTATAGGGGCTTGCCCTTATATGAAGCTGTTCTCAAACTCAGCTTAATATAAACCCTATTTAATTCTTCATATTAAATAGGGGAAATTTTCAGTAAATAAAATTGTTTCACAGACCAAACAGACATCATACCTTTCTTAGTTTATTTGATCGAGCCTCATCTTCAAGTTTTGTGTTTTTCCTTTGGGATAGATATAGGGTTTGAGGTATAACTCTCTTTCATTAAAACTATGAAAAATATGAGGTCAGTTTGATTTCATACTTTTCTAAACTTAAACGTCCTTTCAAAGCGGGCGACGAGATTTTGATTCCGGTGGCCTACAGCTTCTTACGGGCAACTCCAACCAAACTAGTGCCGACAGCGGGCTGCCCCTATTCTGATCTAGAAACCCAGATAAGATAAACCCTATCAAATCTTTATATTAGATAGGTGAATTGTCGGTTAGAAATTTTGCAGACCAAAAAAGAGTCATAAATTTTTTAGTTTAAATGGTTGAGCCCACTAACAAGTGATATGTTTATTTTTTGGGTGTATTACTTGTGGTATTATGTTCAACCTTGTAAAATATTAAATATATGATATTTATCCGGTCTCATTTCTCAAAATCAAAATGTTATTTTTCATAAACAAAATTATATACAGTTTAAATTAAATTATTTTTTAAGCAAACGACAAATTCTCAAAATTTGACCAGCAGGTTGCATTATATATGTGCTTTTTTGTAACATTTTTAGCATGACGACTATTTTGCATATTGTATGCTTGATTGTGTAAGCATTTTAGTTTGATCGACCTCTCCAACATGATCTACTGATAACTTTTGGTTTGATCGACCATCTTGGGTTGATTACCTGCTCCTTTGGGTTCAATCGATCACTCGGATTTAATCACCTGCTTTGAGTTTAATCGATCACCGCTATAGATTTGATCGGTCATCCTAGGTGGATCACTTGCTCTTTTGGATTTGATTGATCTTCCTGGTTCGATCACACGCTTTAGGTCTGATCAACTGCTTCAGTTCTGTTGACCTCACTTTTGGTTGAGGTCTGGTTTTTCCCCTTTAGTAGCCTAGGTTCTAGCCATAGGACTTTCCTATTGACTATTCTAAGAGGACTAGAAAAGGAACCCTCACCATTAGAAATTATAAACTCTTTTTTGCTCAACTTGAAGTTCCACATGTTGGTCCTAACCTCTAGCACTTAGTAGGTGGGGTCAATATGGAGGAGCTTAAGAGGAGTTTCCAATAGGATGGTGAAGCGTTAGGACTAACCCTGGGAGTTCTGGTCTTGGTTAGGCTAGTTTGCACACACTATACTTTCTAACACACCCCAAAGCCCAGGACCCCTTGATTTGGTGTCGTAACTCCTTTTGGAAAGCTCATATGGGTGGACCCAAACCCTTAGCCTTTTGACTAAGAGGGTTAGGACCAACATATTGAGCATCCAAAATGAGTCTTCATATGGCTCCTATTGGTTTACATGGCTTCATGGCTTAATTGCCCATCCTAGCCCAAAATCACAAAATTTCGAAAATACCCCTTAACTTTTTTTTTTTGCCAAAAAATCCCAAAATACCCAAATTTGTCCAAAAGTCATCTCAAATAATTTACCACTACCTAAACTGACTAAAATTCACCAAATTCCCAAAATACCACCAAAATAGCCAAAAATTGCCAAAATGCCCCTCATGACTCTAAAATCTCAAAAATTCCAAAAAATTCCAAAAACTTCAAAATCATCCCCAATGTCCCCAAAATCAATTTAAACCACTCCCAAGAACCCAATTTGACTAAATTGATAGGGTTTAGGGTTTAGGTTTTAAGGGTTTAGAGTTTAGTGTTTATTTTGTCCAAAAGGCTCAAATTTTCCTTAAAAGCCCAATTTCCCTAAATTAGCCCCAATGACAAACAAATTGACCCCAATATTGCCCAGTTTCATTTCTAAACCAAACTTCAACATCCCTAATACTAGTTGAAACCAAATACAAGCCCAATTTGATCCAGTTGCAAGCCCATTTTCAACCCAAATCAAAAAGCCCCAACTTTGACCCTATGTCCAAATCCCCCAAACTGGCCTTCCTATTCAATTCAAAATCACTTAAGATCCTTTCAAAACTCTTCATGACATCTCCCTATACCAAATTAAACATTTTGATTGACCCAAACTTTGGCCCAAATTCACCCCTAATTTTAAAAGCCCAAGCACACCACATCTAATTCCAAAAACCCAAATCCAAAGCCCACATGACAATTTTTCTCTTCATCATTCATTTCATTAAAATCATTCCCTACATTTTAAAATTCATGATCAAACCATTCTATATTAGGCCTCATGCAAATACCACCAAAATATTCCAGAAAATTCAAAAATCCTTTCTCATGCAAATTGACCAAGCCAAGGACAAACAATGAAGCCATCCCCAAGCCACAGGTGAGCCGTACGAGCCTTTGCCACCTCACCAAGCTATTGATGGTGAAAGGAGGAGCCACTTTAGAGCCTCCTTAAAAATGATACACTCTAACCCATGCTTAGCCAAATCCTTTGGCTAGGGACCTTTCCTCACTAATTAAGCTGAGCCAAATGATCTCCTGTTCAGCCTAAACCAACCTTGGTGGGTGAGCTCAAACCAAATTCGTGTTTGACCCAAATTTACCCAAAAATGGGTTCACCCCTATTCCTCATTAATCAAAAACCTTTACACGTGGCTAATCACAATTAACTTCATCAAAACTAAGCCCTGATCCCCCTGAACAAATGGCGACCTGACCTTGGCCGTTTAACCACCTTAGCTGCTGGAAAACATCATGGCCTAGATGGAGCAATGAGTTAAACTCAAAATTTCACCCAACCAAGCTGGAACAACTCAATTGGATTGTTGTCCCTTCTTCCCTCCACCTAAGCACTATTCTCCACCAACTGGTTAGCCATGACAGCCACCACAACCTCCTCTATTTAAACTCACCATCTATGGCCAAGGAAAGATAAGTTCAAATACTTTGAGATGACTTTGCCAAATTATTCCCAAAGCTTCTCCAAGGCATCTTGAGCTTAATCCAACCATCTTCCAGCCCTCTTCCCTACTAACCAGATTAAATTTCTTAACCCTCATTTGAGCCTGAAACAGGGCACCCCTTAAAACTCCACCAAGTCCAAATTAACTTCACTCATGCCATCCTCTAAGTGAGAGAAGAAGATTCCCCATAAAAGCCCCATCACCAGACCACCATAATATAGACTTTGATCAACACCTCAAATCGGCCTCAATCGAATTTGGGTCTAGGCGATTCACCACAGCCCAAGACTCCATCTAGGAGCTTTCTGGACTCAACTCAAGGTTTTGGAAGCACCTAATGGAGGCCACACCTCTTGGGTAAAGGTTTTGAACTCTCCCATTAAACCGAGCCTATTTTAATTCTTCATGCTCATAGTCTTGATTTAAGACTTGATTAACTGTTTGGATATGTTCTCCTAGTCTAGATGCGTCTATAGGAACAGACCACACTAGATTTGGTTGAGTATCGAGCAAGTTATTAGGTCTAGAAGTTGGAAGGCTTACGGGTTGGTTCATCAGGGACGATGACGGAGGACCATCTGATCGAACGTTTATTTAGTGGATGGTCGTGATGGAGCCGGACGAGGATATGAGACATGAACCGCGGGCTGACTAAGCGCTAAGGTGTCTGATGCCGTCGAACAAAGAAGCGTCGAATGGAAACTTGGAAATGACGAGGTTGAGGTGGCGCCACGCTGGAAAAGTAGAAAATTAGTGTTTTATTTGCTTTATTTAAATGCCGGATCTTTGAAAATCCATAACTTTGCATAAAGAAAATCATAAAAATAAAATAAAAACACGCTCATGCTCAGTGAACAGAGGAGAATAATGTGGAAATGGTTTCATGTATGTTTGATGTATGTGTGCTTTTTAATTAATTAAATACCTTTTTCTTATTTGGATTCTCCATTTGCATAAACATTTCACCATGGCATATGACCATGAAGCTTTTGATGTCTCTGTTGTTAGGTATCTCCTCTGATTTTTCCAAGGTCAGAGGGCATCTCTAGTTAAAGATCTCTAATTTTTAAGTTGATGGTCCCTCTATTGATAAAATAATTATAATAATTAAAATATTGATCAAAAAATATAAAATTTATTTTAGTAGGTTCATTGTGGTCAAAGGAACCTAAGAAAAATATAAACTTGGTTTAACTCATTAAGAATAACCCTGATTGCCACCAACCCCTAAAAATGAATGAAAATTAAATTGGAGTAATTATAAATGTAAATTGATAAAAATCATTCTCCACCGTAATTTAGTGTCAGCGGAACTCCCCATAAAAACTTCAAGTCAGTTGAAATTAATTTGACCACTAAAATGATTTAATCAAGTAAAATTACATTTTTGACAATAAAATGATTATAGTAATTAAAATACAACTCAAGATATTAAAACTTGGGACCAATTAAAATAATTTTCCTAATTTTCTAAGTCAAGATATTAATTTTTAAAGGCTTAAAATGAATTTTCTTTAATTTTTTCACCAAAATAATTTTAATAATTAAAATATAAACCATAAAAATATGAAATTTATTTCTTTAGGTTTCTTGGAGTCAGAGAGATTTAAAAAAAATATAAAATTAAAATTTTGCATATAAATCATATTTTTAATTTAATTAATACTCATAACAAATAAATAATTCTAATAATTAAATTAAACTTCTAAAAATCATGAAAATTGGTCCAAGTGGTCCTCTAACCTAGTTGAACCTCCAAGAGTTTTCTTAAGGCAGAAGTTCTGTTTTCATTGAATTATTGGATTTTCATTAAAAATCCTTATTTTTGAATTAAAAATAATTATAAAATTAAATAAATTCAGAGAAATCACATTTTCTCCTCTGATGTTTTAATTAACCCATGAGAAATTTAAAGTCATTTGAGTTTGATTTAATGAATTATTAGGTATTAAGGTCTTAAAGGCAAAAGGGTAATTTTGGAGTTTAAGTTTTAATTAATATTTAGGCCTAACCAAGGGGAAAATGGGTAATGAATGAGCTTAAATGACATGTACTGATGATTGAAATATGAAAGGGATTGTTGACCTCACTTTTGGTTGAGGTTTAGTTTTTTTCTCTTTAGTAGCCTAAGGTCTAGCCATAGGACTTTCCTATTGACTATTCTTAGAAACACATGGAACCCTCACCATTAGAAATTCTACACTCTTCTCTACTCAACTTGGAATTCCACATACAAAGCACCCTCACCACTAGAAATTCTACCATCTTCTTTACTTAACTTGAAGTTCCACATATTGATCAAACCCTAACCACTAGAAATTCCAAACTCTTCTCTACTCAAATTGAAGTTCCACATGTTGGTCTTCACCACTAGAAATTCCAAACTCTTCTCTACTCAACTTGAAATTCCACATGTTGGTCTCAACCTCTAAGGTCTAGCCATAGGACTTTCCTGTTGACTATTCCTAGAAAACTAGAAAAGGAACCCTCACCAAGGTCTAGCCATAGGACTTTCTTATTGACTATTCTTAGAAAACTAGACAAGGAACCCTCACCATTGAATTTCGAACTCTTCTCTACTCAACTTGAAGTTCCACATATTGACCCTAACCTCTAGCACTTAGTAGATGGGGTCACTATTGGGGAAACTCAAGATGAGTCACCCTTAGGACTGTTGGACCTTAGGGTTGACCCTGGGTGTTGGTTATAGAGCTAAGACAGTCACTACACTTATCTGCACACACACTCACTCACAACCCTGAACTCAAAGGAGCTTAGGCACTTGTTTGCACTCACAATCACTCATTACCCTAAACCCATAACTTTTAGGCTTTGGTCCCTTGATACTTTTGGGAGACTCCTGTAGGTGGTTCCCTAAACCCATTAGCCTTATGCTAGGGTTTGGCTAAGACCACTATATAAAGTACCCAAAATGGGATTTGAATTGTTTAATGGCTTATTTATGGTGGTTGGTACTCCAACTCTTCTAAGATGCCCAACCTAGCTTATTGCACCTAAATTCCCCAAACTACCCAAATACCTTTGGGACCCCAAATTTGGCCAAAATCTCCAAATCTAGCCAAAATACCCAAACTTGATCAAAAATCATTTCAAATACCTTGAAAACACCCAAATTACCCAAAATCTCCAAATTGACCAAATTACCAAAATACCCCTCTTGGGCCCAAAATTCCAAAAATTCCAAAAAATCCCAAAATTCCCAAAACCTCCCAAATATTCCCAATTTCATTTTTCTCGACTATCACATGACCAAATTTGGCTAATTTAACCATCTTTGATCAAAACGCCCAAACAACCCTTTAAAGGCCCATATTTTCCCAAATCACTCCAAATGTCCATCAATTTGATCCCAATCTCCCCAAAATTCAATCCTAAACTCAAATTCACTTTTGATATGGCCAAATTACACCAAATCTAAGCTTAATTAGACCATGATTGAGCCCAATTTTGGTATAGGTCAAACCCCCAATTTTGGTCACATGACCTAATCTCACCAAATTAGACCAATAGCCTAGTCAATTGGCCCCAATTAATGTTGAAAAATCTTTATAGCATTCCTACACATCAAAATCAACCATCAATTGGCCTTGGTGCAGCCTCAAATCCATTTGGTTTTGGCCTAAATCCAAAATTCCCAAATTTAGAACCAAATTGGCTAAGTCCCCAAATTTCACCCAATTGGTTTCATTAACCCTCAAATTGACATCCAATTCATGTTGAAAACTCTTCATGGAATCCCTATTGACCATTTACAATAATAAATTTGGAATTAGCCCAAGGCTAGCTCAACATAGACCCAAGCCTAGCCCAACATGACCATCCTTCACCAAAGTTGTTCATTATGATCATTCACACCAAAACCAACATTTATTTGGGTCATTTGACATGGTTAACCTAGCCCAAACCCAAACTTTGATCACTTGAACACACATTGAACCCATGCACTAAAAGTGACCCAACCACCCTAAAGCAACCAAATTAACTCCACCTCAGCCATTAGTTGACCCCTAAGGCTAAGCCAAAAGCCATATAACCACCTAAACTAAGCCATGGACCAAGGGTCCCCCAAATTAAGATATCTTATTCCCAAAAATATACTTGCTTAAGATATTCTTGCCAAATAAAAACACATTTGCATTAAATTGTTGTGATGGATTCCTCTGGATGCCCTAAGCACCTAGCCACCTCCCCCTGGCCGGCCGGCCAGCCTTGTGGCCGGAAAATGGCCAAATTGAGAGCCACCCCCATGGAGCTTCACCCAAATCAAACTTAGAGGCCAGCTGAGCCAAATTAAATTGTAGAGCTCCTCTGCCCTCCACCTAAGCACCGCATTGCACCTTCTAATTGGCCATGGCAGCCACTCATTTGTAATTTTTATAAAAGCACCTCCCATGGCCATGGCAAGATCTGTTGAAAATTTTTTAGAGAGACCTCCCAAAATTGACCACAGAGCTTCCCTAAGATCCCCTCAGTGCATCCCAACTACTTTCCCTCACCAATTTCCACTGCCGGAGTTCAATTTTGAGCTCGAAACCTTGCCGAAAACCAGGACAGAGCTCATTACACCTCCACACTCCACCAAACTCAAATTAACTCTACCCACACCTTCACTACAGTGAAAGAAGCCAAAGCCCTATAAAATCCCCCTTCCACAGAGACTCTACCATAGCTCTATACCAACACCCAAATCCGACCGTGATCGAATTCATACCTAGGCCTTACACCAGAGCAAGAGGCTTAATCGCTAGCCTCCTTGGACATTAAAAAATGTGCCAAGACCCTCTGATTGAAGCTTCACTTCTCCGATCAAAGGTATAAAACTTCTCTCCCTCCCGAGCCTATTTTGATTCTACATTTGATTAGGCTTAATTAAATTGCATGATTACCGTATGGATGTGTTCGTCTCACTTAGACGAGTCCATAAGATCAAACTCGAAGTGAGTTTGCTGAGTCTACGCTGAGATCGTAGAGTTTTACTGTGGACGGTCACAGGATCATTCTATCGGGGACAATGACGGGGAGTCGTTTGATCAAGTGTGTATCAAATGGATGGAGGAGATCAAGCCAGATAGCGCTTTGAAACATAAACCGCGGGCCGAGTCAGTGGCTACGTGGATGGCGGTGTCCAACCAGAGCGCGCCACCTGTGTCTTCGGAGCTGCCTAGGATCTAGTCAGCACGCACTGTTTAAATAGATAAATAGGGATTTTTTCTATTTATTTAAATACCCCTAACTTAAAAAAATTCATACCTTGGTGTAGAAAAATCAAAAAATAAAATAAAAATACTCTCTTGCTCAGTGAACAGAGGAGAACAATGTGGAAATGATTTGAAGTCCCTTTGATGAATATTTTATTTTTAATTAATTAAATATCAATTTGAGTTTTTTGATTCTCCATGCATGTGGACTTATCACCATAGCTTGAATTTTTGGCATGTTGTAGCCTCTGTCAAGAGGAATATCCTCTAATTTTTCCAAAATCAGAGGAGGTTCCTAGACAGATATCCATATTTTTCAAGTTCATGCACATTATTTCCTTAAGATAATCTTGTAAATTAGCATGTTGATTATAAAATTCCAAGAAAATTTTGGAAAGTTTATGATGACCAGGGAACCTTTTGGAAATAGTTTCATGGGTCAAGTCATATAAAATGTTCTTGAACACTAAATCATTAAGATAATTAATTTTGAAAAATATAAACATTTAAATGACTTGATTTTTTATCTCCANCTTGAAAACAATCCCTGAAAAGAAATGGAAAATATATAGGATTGAAAGCAAACCAAATGAAAAAGAGAAAAGAAAGAAAAAATTATGGAAGTGAGAAGAAGCTTGAGGATATGCCTAATCAAAAATTTGCTTCACTACACCTACCTAAAGGGAAAACCTAAATACATTCCTGAACTTATATTTATGAAATAGATCTCTTACTAGTAGTGTTCTCATGAAATTCCTACCCTTTGGATATTCTAAGTGGCTTAATATTGCAACATATAGTCATTCTTGAAATGAATAGAAAACAAGAACTCTTAAACTTGATGACTAGATAAACTTGTGACTACAGAGTTAAGTCAATTACTTGAATTTTTTCTAAAAATATCACTATGATATTTATTTAAATCAAACTTATAGTATTTCTGAATNCATTCTCAAATTTATATAAACAATGTAAAGATTTAATTATAAGAAGATATGTGCTTTATGAAGAAGCTCAACAGACAATTGAAAGATGTCATGATTCTGAATTTGGAGGACATTTTGGAATAAATAGAACTGCATATATCTTTGCAAGCTCGATTTTATTGGCCTACTATTTTTAGAGAGGTTAATGAATATATTAAAACATGTGATAGATGTCAAAGAGTAGGAAATATTTCTAGAAGAGACGAAATGTCTCTAACTTACACATTAGAAGTTGAAATTTTTGATGTGTGGGGATTAGACTTTATCGGATCATTTATGCCTTCATTTGGAAATTTTTATATATTATTTACTATTGATTATATATCTAAGTGGATTGAAGCTATTGTTGTGCCTAGATGTGACGCTCAGAGGGTTTCTGAATTTTTAATTAAAAATATTTTTACAATATATGGAATGCCGAGTGTAATCATTACTGATGGAGGATCTCATTTCAAGAATAAGAGAATAAAATAATTAATCAAGAAATATGATATAATGCATAGATTCTCTACTGCTTATCATCCTCAAACTAGTGTTCTAGCAGAAATATCGAATTGTGAAATTAAACACATTTTAGAACAAGTTGTAAATCCTTATAAATTGGATTGGTCTGCTAGGCTAGATACTACATAATGGGCATACAAAACTGCTTATAAAACTCCTATAGGAATGGCACCATATAGATTGATTTTTGGAAAAAACATGACATTTACCAATAGAATTGGAACATAAAGGATTTTGGCTATTAAAGAATTTAATTTTAATTTAAGGGATGCTGGTGAGAAAAGGTTTTTACAACTCAATGAACTTGAGGAGATTAGAAATGAAGCATATGATAATGCGAAAATCTATAAAGAGAAAATGAAAATATGGCTTGATCAAAAGATTGTTAAGAAGAAATTTGAACCTGGACAAGAAGTTCTACTATATAATACAAGATTGAGATTATTTCCAGGAAAATTAAAATCCAGATGGTTAGGACCTTTTAAAGTGATTAAAATCTATCATTATGGAACTGTTGTTATTGAAGATCCTAACACTGGAAAAATATTTAAAGTTAATGGACAACGTTTGAAACATTATTATGAAGGACACATACTCAATTTAAAGAAGTTTTAATATTAAGTCAACCCAACTAAACAAATGGTATGTCGAGTTGATAAAGTTAAACCAAGCGCTTTGTGAGAGGCAACCCATACTTATATTGTTATGTATTACTATTTAGTTTGTTAAGTGTCTTAAATATTAGTAGATAATAATCCTACACAATTGCTTTTATTATAAATTAAGTCAATTATTGGTATTGGAAGAAAACTTGGAATAAAATTGAATAAGAAAATGAAAATCGTAATTTTGGCAACTAGCGCCGACGGCGCCCTAGATAACGGACATCAGCGCAGACAAAGCCAATCGGGAGCGCCGAAGGCGCCGAGTGCGATTGGATGGTTTTAGATGACTTTTGGTGAGTTTTGGCGGGATTTCACTTCATATTAACTGTGTGGATGAGTTTAAAAAGGCCTAGAAACATCCTTGGACACCTAGTAACTTCCTATTTTCAAATTCCATGGCTTCCAATTCTAGAAATACTTTGAGGTATAGAGTTTTCAACAAAAGAAAGTTTATTAGTTTCAACGCGCAGCGATTATCTGAAAAAGCTATTATGAAGAGGAGATTGATCAAGGAAAGAGGATTTGTTAATCATGGAGTGATCAATTCTATTGTTCCAATTGATAAAATCATTTTGTAAAGGTGTTGGGAAGTTCTGTGTTACACTATGTATGCTGTTGTTGTACCTGTGGTTAAAGCGTTTTATGCAAACTTACATGGAATTACTCAAGGTGTTGTCTTCGTATGAGGTAAGGTTGTACCATTTACTCTTGTAAGGATTATTGAATTGTATATGATATACAACATTCCAATCTATCATTATACAAATTTCATTTCTAAATGAGATTTGATGCAAGACATGTATAATCTTCTAACGGATGAAAGTGATATGTGGGAGATACGAGATGAAGGATATGTTAGTTTGTCCACTTCATTACTTAATCCAATTTCGAACCAATGACATTTCTTTATTACTGTAAAATTACTCCCTACTATGAAAATTAGTAGAGTCACCAAAGAATGTGTTATTTTAAATTACTGCATTCAAATAGGAAAACCCATTGACATAGGGTCCGTCTTTTTGATTTGCAGTCAAGCCCAAGTTCCATATGAAAGTTGGGAAAAGATTTTATTACCTTGGGAGCCCATGAATCCTATAGATGAGAATTATTATGAAAATGGAAATGAATTATTAGAAACCACCATAGATCAATCTTCACATGTTTCAACTCCATTAATACCACAAACAGTTGGAAGTTCGCTTGCCCTGGAAAAGAAATTGAAGAAAATTGAAAGGGAACTTCAGAGTATTATGAATGCAGTAGGAGATCTTAAACACCTTTTCGATAACCTAGATTGGAGAATGAAAGAAAATTGTGATCACACTGGAACTTTTGAAGCAAGATTAGTTCGGATGTTTAAAGAAAATGCGTGGATTGAAAAAAATTCGATGATTCCATGCTTTTGAAGATGAAAATGACATGGCCATTATTGTAGATCAATTATCTCAGAATTCACTGCCAGTTCAACCCTTAATTCCTGATAAAACTTCGATGATCCTGCGCCGAATTAAGAAATTGGAGAAGGAGGTACAAAATGTCATGAATGCAATTAATAATATCTCTGATTTCTTCAATCATCTAGACTGGAGGATGAAAGAACATTTTGAAAATTCTGGACATTTAGAAGATAGTTTGATATGGCTGATGAGGAGGATGAAATTAATAGAGGAGGATTCTACTGAAGAATTTCCATTCCGAACCTTCTACAACCACTTTGTTCATGTGCAATCAATGGGTGATCTCAGAGGAGAATCTAGTACTGAATCTGAAGAATAGTATATTTATACTACTATATCTGTCTATCTGTGTAATTTAATTTGAACTTTGTATTTGCTTTGCTTTAGAATTATGCTTTTAGATCTATGTATAGTTGAGACTAAACATAGGATGTTTTTTTTCAGCATTTTGAGTGTTGTGGCTTGGATTGCGATGCTGAATTAATGTGTTGAAGTTGAGAAAATACCAGACTTAGGTGTGTTATGTAACGTATATTGTACCCCTTAGAATTTATATGTAAATGTGATGTTTTGTATTGTGAAAGTTTATTTATGCTAAGTACATCATTTAGTCACTTAAAATTATGTCTATAATGATTAAACAAATGTCATTAAGGCTTGAAATTGATTGAAATTGCAAATATCTGGGAATTGAACAAAATCAATAGAGCCCACCGACGGCGCCCTCGACACCGCCGACGGTGGATTTTTCCCGAGAATTAGGATTTAATTCCAATAGAGCACGCCGACGGTGCCACCAACCCCGCCGACGACAAGCTTGTAAAAAAACACATTTAACCATGATTTTGACCAGTCAACCGCCACTATTCATCATCCCCTTCCTCCTAAAAATGCAATTTTTGACGTAGGGCTTAAGAGATCTTGGATTGGGAGGTGATTTCAAGGCTTTTTTACACCGGATTTGATCATCTCTAGGTAAGAGCTTCACTCCAAACTAAAAATATTTGATTTTCACTATGGATTTCTTCCACATTGAGGAGATCCAAAAATTTTGAGAATGTGAAGAAAATATTGGGCAGAAATGATTTCTTCCACATTTAGGAGATCCCAAAAATTTGAGAATGTGAAGAAAATATTGGGAAGAAATTGATGGAACTTAGTTATTGAGGAGATCCGAAAATTGTGAGAATGTATAAAATATATTGGGAAGAAATTCATGGATCTCAGTGTTGAAATCTTAGAATTACTTTTGGAAGCCATTATTTACATATTTGAAGTATATTTTGGAATTTTTTTTATAATTTGATTAGATTGAAATGGGTCTACGACAAAAGAGACGAATTGAGTTTGACGAGTCTCACTTTTTCAATGCAAAGGCTCAAACATGATTTACTTCAGTATTTAAAGGAAAGAAATGTATACAAGATCGAGTTTTTGAGAGTCCGGGAGGAGAAATTGAACGAGTTTTGCCGAGCAGAGGTAGGAAATTTTTTGTTAAACCACCAATAAAGTTGATGCAAATGTTGTGAAGGAGTTCTACGCTAATGTAATCTATTCTGAAGATGGAATCGTTCAAGTTCGGGGATTCCCTGTTGAATTTACTACCGCCTGCATCAACACCTTTTATGAAGTCTCAGACTCTTATAGCTGCCACTATAAATCCTTTAGTACGATGGAAGGCCCAATGGATGATGTGTTCAACTTTCTCACTGATGAGAAAGGAACGTGGAAGATTAAACAACAAGATCGGGTAAATTTTTCTGCTTCCATGCTGAATGCCACCTCTGAGGCATGGCATTATTTTATTTCCTCTACTCTGTTACCGACTTATCACCATAGTGAGGTAACTAGAGATAGATCTATTCTGAATTTCTATATTCAGAATAATAGAACTATAAATGTTGGGAGAATTATTTTTAAGAATATATTGACTATGGCAAGGAGTGAAACAAGTGGAGGTCTAGGACATCCTGGCCTTATTTATGCACTTTGCCAACTTTCTGGAGTGGAAGCTGGAGATGAAGAATGGGTTTACCATATGAAACCCATTAGTAAGGCCAATTTAAGAACTTATGAATCCCATGAGAAATTGAGAACTGGAAGTAGGAGTGAAGAACCTTCTACTAGTAGAGTCATCCCCTCTACAAGTTTTGACCTTCCACCTTCTAGTTCCCCTACTCTGACTAACTTGATGAATGAGTTGACCTTGCAGCAAAAAAGTATAGAGTTAATAAATGAATTGTTTGGAGGTTTAGAACGTTGACATGATTATGATAGTGAGTACCTTCAGAGGCATTCAAATTTTGAAGTAGCTTATTACGAAGCTCAGGCCCGACACTACAGAGGTGAGCCTGATGTACTTTCCCTGAGTGCCCCCGATATACTCAGTATCATCCCGATCCATCTGCTGATCAAGGAGATGAAGACATAATTTGGGATTTTGATATTTGAATGTAATTGATGTACTTGTATTTGTACTTTTATTTCTGTGATCTTGTTAAGAAGAAATGGATGTTTATGTGTATTTGGACTTTCATGTTGTACTTAGATAATTTTTAATTTTTGTTATAAAGTTAGTGTGATAGTTAAATTTGTATATTTAATATAATAGATGTTGAGTAGTATTTTGTAATGTAATGTGATTTTATTTCGCATTGTAATGTAATTGTTTGGTTTAGTATTGTAGTTGTGTTAGGAAATGTTGTGCTTGTTTAATGTTTTAGTTTTATACTTAGTTTTATTTAGTATTGTAATTGTGTTAGGAAATGTTGTGCTTGTTTAATGTTTTAGTTTTATACTTATTTCAAAATTTCATAAAAATTTCTTTAATGATTTATATGTGTAGAAAGCGTCTAATATTATAGACCAGGTGAAGTATCTCTAATGATTTATAGTGTAGAAGCTTCCCCTAATGTTACAAACCACGTGTAGTAGAAGTTTTGAGAAGGTTTGCAAATTTCAGAATGATGAAAATACCTAAAATACTGAGGTATGATTTATATTTTGAGTTTTTCTTTCCACCTGTATCATTTTATACTAAAAAATTTAAGTTTGGGGGAGGGAAGAAAAAGATTAACTATTAGATGTCCTCTATTTATTTATTTTAGAAAATTATTTATATAATTTTATGTAGTGAATTTAATTCAGGTAACTATATTTTGCAACTATTTAAATATTATGGTAGATTTAAAGAAATATTTTTGTAATGAAAATTAATTTTGTAACTTAAGATGTGTAGTATAAGAGAATAAGATTATAGTTAACTATTTAAAGTAAAGAAAACTATATTTTGAAATATTAAGAATCTNCTAAAGAAAGGTATTTCTTATGTTTTATTGCAGGAATGATGAATTAGGGTCATTGGAGCAAAAATAGGCAAAAAGGAGCAAATTTAGAGCAAAAAGGACCAAAATGTGAAGAATTGAACTGGGGCGCCGACGGCACCATCGACCCCGCCGATGGCAAGATTTTCCCGAGACTCCATAATTAATTCATTAAGAAGGTCCGTCGACGGCGCCCTCAAGGCCACAGATAGTGAGCTCGATGGTTATGACCAATCAGGCTTTGGATAAGGACAAATTTTGAAGGGATGCTTAGGCAACTCTCGGAAAAGCTCATCCACAACTTTAAAAGAAGATTTTGGCTGATAATTAAAAAGACTCTAGAGTTCCTGGAGGTTAGAAAGGTTCCATTAGCGTTTGCTAGAGTGTAAAAATTGTGAGGAATTCTTCATGAGATTGTAAGAGTGGAGGGAAAGTGAGAGATTTCTTCCTCCTTGCTGCTTTGAAGAGGAATATGTGTGTTGTAAGGAAAGGAAGAGATTCAGAGGAACTTCGAGGAGTTTTCTTGGAGAGAAATCGTGCGATGTAAAGAAATGAAGAGATTCAGAGGAACTTCAAGGAGTGTTCTTGGGGAGAAATTTAGAATGTGCTGTAAAGAAAGGAAGAGATTTAGAGGAACTTCAAGGAGTTTGCTTGGGGAGAAATTAGAGATACTGTAAAGAAAGAAAGAGATTTAGAGGAACTTCGAGGAGTGTTCTTGGGGAGAACTTAGAGATTCTCCTTGCTACTTCGAAGAGGAATTCTGTGTGTTGTAAAGAAAGGAAGAGATTCAGAGGAACTTCGAGGAGTTTTTTGAAGAAGAATTCTGTGTGTTGTAAAGAAAGGAAGAGATTCAGAGGAACTTCGAGGAGTTTTCTGGGAGAAATTAGAGATAAGTTTATTTATTATTGTAGTTTCTATGACTTTGATTTTATATAGGTGAAATTAGAGATAAGTTATTTACTTGTTGTAGTTTGTATGACTTTGATTTTATATATGAAGTCCGCTTCGAAGAAGAATTCTTGCTGCTTCGAAGAGAAATTCTGTGTGCTGTAAAGAAAGGAAGAGATTCAGAGGAACTTCAAGGAGTTTTCTTGGGGAAAAATTAGAGATAAGTTTATTTATTGTTGTAATTTGTATGAATTTGATTTCATATATGAATTTCAATTTTTGTTGTGTTTTCCCCCATGAGATCTGAGTAGTATTCTCTGTCTTTCTCCTTGTCTTGAGATTTGTGAAATGGTGATTTGAATTGGTGAAGCCATGACAATGTTTAAGAAATTGTGATGATCTTTTCACTTTGATCTTAATTTACTTTCAATATGGCCAATTGATTTGTTAAAATATGTTGAGTTTTCCAATTAGAGTGAAGATTACAACCAAGTTTCAGGGAGGTCAAAGGCCTTGGAAGTTGGGTGTAAAAAAATAGGGAAATAATATTATCGGGCGTAGAATTGGAGATTTTAGAGTGATAGACTAAAATTCCTAATTTGTTCCTATCATTTGGGTGCTGAAGTGTAGATGTTAGCCCTCAAGCGAGGGGAACGTGGGAGCTCCGAGTGAGAGCCGGTATCCTCCCAGCCTAGCCGCAGATTCAGTAAGCAAGCGTGGGATTAGTCAATCTTCTTTATGCATGGACCAAAGGGTAAGTAATAGGTATGCTTCCATTTGGCACAATATAATTTGAACTAATTCATTTTATCCATTCACTATAATTTCTTGACAAGGGGTAAAGAATAGGTATGCTCCTATTTGACACAATCTAAATTGAACTAATTCACTTTATCCATGTGATTTCTTATATATTGAATATCACATTTGAACCTTCATTAGTATAATTAGTTATTTAATAGTTAAGATATATTGAATATCACATTAAAAACCTCATTAGTATAATTAGTTATTTAAGAGTTATTAAAAATTTAAATAGTTATTTTAATTTTCTATTAGTGACAGATAAACAAATTGAACTTCGTTGTTGCAATTAAAGTATTGCTTTTCTAAAGAACCTTCATTGGTATAATTAGTTATTTAAGAGTTATTAAAATTACATATTTATTTCAATTGCCTTCTTCATTAGTATCATTAGTTATTTAATAGTTATTAAAATTACATAATTATTTCAATTGCCTAATAGTGATAAATAAGCAAATTGAACTTCATTGTTATGATTAAAGTATTGCTTTTCTATAATTTTAGTTTGTAGTTCTAATCTTACTCTCTGTGGGATTGATATCTAGGACTCCATTAGAGCCCTATATTACTTGAGCGATACGTATACTTGTGTTGATAAGTGTGACTTTACAATTATTGAATATTTATTACGTCCATATTTATCCAATCTATAACTGTTATTAAGTTTAGGTATAGTTGCTGAGGAATTAAATCTTTTAGCAGCAATATTAAATACTTATATTTTTAAGCATATATAAAGTCACGGTCAGTAACCCCAAAACAATCAAAATTTCAAAAGAAAATGTTGATTTGAAGCAGCATCACGTCGGTAGTATATCTTTAAGTAGCGACCATTGACTGGCAACATATGTCTTTTGCTGGTAAGATCCTCCTGAGTAAACTTCTTATATTTTGAATGTTGTGGAGGTGAATTTTATCTTGATTGACTTTAGTTTTGGTTTCAGTTTCAGTTTTGTGGCTATCCTAAAAGTTTCAGTTTTGACATGCAGGGTGGCATCGTTATTTAGCATGCAAGTTCTTAAACATAAAAGTACAGTGTAGAAGGTACAAGAAAAGAAGGTACTGTATACTGTAAAAGCGTACCTGGCGAGTCTTCTCGTTCCTCCACCTGAAAGTTTAGTACTTGTGCAGCATATATATATATTGTTTTGCAGGAATTAAAATATGCTTATAAGAGAAAAGGAGAAAATACAAGTTTGAGCTGTGTCTACCAGATCCTATGTCATATCTTAACTGGTCTAAATTTTGATGATGATTCCATTAAGCAAATCATAATATGTCCAAATGTCCTTCAAGATTTCCAAAGGATCATGAAGAAGTTTCGGGTAATACCCTAGACATTTCATAGTCTCCAGAATTATCTTGAGTTTGTTTTGATCTTATTATGCTTGCTATATAGTTCATCCAGTTAATACCCTTATGCTCAGTGAATTATGATGTTTTGATTATCTCTTGAATGGGGTAATGATCACATGATATCTCACTAATGGATTATATGGGTAAAGACCCTTGGGGGCAACTTAACTTAATTGATGAATTTAATTAATTAGATTTTTAAGGAATATGCTTGTAGTGTTTTGAAAGGTTTTAAATCAATTACAAGTTATTTTCTAAAACTCAATAGACAACATTTTCATTAAGCCTAGCTCACTACTAAGCCCTTAAAACTTAATGGGTAGATTTGTAATTTTAAGAAAAAGGGTTTTCAATATTTATATTCTTAATCCTTATCATGAATTATAAATCATCTCAAAACCATTAGTTGGGGCTTAAAATCAGTGAGTTATGATCTTCTAAAATCAAACCACCCACCATAATATCTTTTTATTTAAATATTCTTCTAAATTTCATTAATTTTGAAATATTACAAAATTTTCCTTTATAAGTTCAAAGTGAGATTGGTTACTACCATTTATCTCTTCCATATTTTAGTCATCAAAATATAATAATTAAGATTATTTATTGCACATTTAGCCTTTTAGTTAAGCCTAAATATTAATTAAAGATTTATTTCCAAAATTTACCCTTTTACCCCTAAGGCCTCAATACCTTATAATTCATTAAATTAGACTAAACTGACTTGAAAATTTTATGTTACCTCACTCATGGGTTAATTAAGACATCAAAGGAGAAAATATGATTTTTTTTAATTTATTTAATTTTTATAATTATTTTAAATGCAAAAATAAAGATTTTGAATGAAAATTTAATAACACAATAAACAAAATACTTCTATTCTTAAAAAAATTATCAGAGGTTCACCTAGGTTAGAGGACCAATTGGACCAATTTTCATGATTTTTAGAGGTTTAATTTAATTATTAAAATTATTTATTTATTTTGAGTATAAATTAAAAATAAAATATTATTTAAGTATAAAATTAGATTTTATATATTTTTTAAATATCTTGGAGACTTGGGAACTCAAAGAAATAAATTTCAAATTTTTGTGATTTATATTTCAATTATTACAATAATTTTAGTGAAAAATTAGAGAAATTCATTTTTAAGCTTTTAAAATTATTATATTGACCTAGAAAATTAGGAAAATTATTTTAACTAGTCCCAGGTGATCAAGAAGCCAAACCTGACATTTAGGTGTATTTTTACAATTTTACAATTTTTATGATTTTTAATTAATTTTTAATTATTTAAAGCCTTAAAAATAGCTTAACAAAGAAGAATTTATTTTAATTTAAATTTTATTTTTCTTAGGTTCATTTGGTCATAAGGAGCTCCAAAAACTAATTTGGTGATTTTTGTGTTTTATTTTAATTATTATAATTATTTTAATGCAAAAAAGTGTGATTTCACTCGATTAATCCATTTGAGTGTTCAAATAAACTCCAATTGACTTGAAATTTTTTTGGGAAGCTCCCCTAACATTAAGTTACAGTGTGGAATAGTTTTTATGTCATTTAAAATTATAATTACTCCAAATTAATTTTCTTTTATTTTTTAGGGTTGGTGACAATTAGGATTATTTCTAATGAGTTAAATCAAGTTTATAATTTTGCTAGGATCCTCTGACCACAGTGAACCTACAAAAATAAATTTTGTATTTATTGATGAGTATTTTAATTATTACAATTTTTAAACCAAAATAGAGACCATTAACTTGAAAATTAGATATCTATGCCTAGAGATCTCCCCTAACCTTGGAAAAATTTAGAAAAAGCATCCTCATAATAGATAGAATTAAAGTCCCAAAAATCAAGTCATGGTGAAATGTCTATGCAAATGAAGAATCAAAATAAGAAAAATACTATTTAATTAATTAAAAATTATACATGCATCAAATGGACATGAAAATATTTACACATTGTTCTCCTCTATTCACTGAGATAGAGAGTATTTTTATTTCATTTTTGTGATTTTTCTACACAAAGAAATGAATTTTTGAAGTTCTGGCCACTAACTAAATAATGTAAATCCCTATTTAGCTATTTAAGTGACGCGACTCCACCTCAACCTAGGCAACTCCAAAGCTCCAAGCGGCGCGCTCTCATTCGACACTACCATCCACGCGACACTGACTCGGCCTGAGGTTCGCGTTCCGTTCTTTCGTATGGTGCGATCTCGTCCGTCCATCCAATGCACGCGTGATCCAACAGCTATGGGTCATCTTCCCTAAAGCCCCTAGCTTGAGAACCGTCCACCTTCAAACCCTAATATCTCTCTCGATTCTTAACCAAATTAAGTGTGATTTGTTCCTATCAACTCGTCTTGATGAGACACACACATCCATATGGTTAATCGAACCCTAAATCAACTCTATGCTCATGGAAAATTAAGCGAAGGTCAGTTTAGGGTTTAGATTCAATACCTTGGTCCAAGAGGGGAAGCCTCGATTGGATGCTTGTGGAAGCTTCGTGGGGTCCAAAGAACCTAGGGATGGAGTGTCAAGCAGTGGTGAATTGCCTAGACCCAATTTCTACCAAGGCTGATTTTAGGTGTTGACCAAAGTCCACCTTAGGGAGGTCTGGTGATGGGGCTTTTGTGGGGGATCTTCTTTTGTTGCTATTGGGATGGTGTGGGTGCAATTAATTTTGATTTGGTGGAGGTTTGGGGGTGTCATGTTTCGGTCTAGAATTTGAGCTCCAAAATTGAACTCGAGCAGTGGGCTAGAGTGGCTAAGGATGGTTGGGTTAAGCTCAAGAGGTCTTAAAGAAGCTTTGAAAGCAATTTGACAGCGTCTCCCCAAGGAAATTCAAGCTCTCTTTCTTTGGCCATGGAGGATGGGTTTAAATAGAGGGGGAAGGAGAGGCCACTACGGGCAATTGGTGGGTGCCTTAGGTTGCATAGGAGGATGCCAACAAGGTGCAAAAATCCAATTGAGATGAGAGAGCTTGGATGGGTTTAATTTTGAGTGTTAGCCATGGGGTAGCACTTGGCCATGGCTTTTCAAGTAGCCTAGGTGGTCGGCCGGCCAGGTTCAGGTCACCATCCAGTCTAGGGAGGTCAGGGCTTGGTTTTGGTGAAGTCAATTGGGGTTGGCCATGTGTAAAAGCATTGAATTGAAATAGTTTGGGGGAAGGGTTATTTTGGGTCAATTTGGGTCAAGACATGGATTTGGGTTAGGCTCAACCACCAAGGCTGGTTTGAGTGCTAACGGAAATCAAATGGGTCAGCTTAATCAGCATGGTGAGGTCTTTATCCAAAGAGATTTGACTAAACATGGGTTAGAGTTATTCATCGGAGGGGTTAAAAGAATCTTAAGGATATTTGAAAGTGGCTTGACCTCTTGCCAATAACATTTTGGTGATGTGGCATGGCTCTCATGGCTTACCTATGGCTTGGGAGTGGCTTCATGGTTGTCCTTGGCTTGGTCAACTTTCATGAGGAGGGATTTTTGAATTTATGAATTATTTTGGTGGTATTTGGCATTATGCTTGATTTTTAATGATTTGATTTTGGATTTGGGACTTTAGGAATGATTTTAATCAAATGGATGATGAAGAGAAAAAAACTTTCTTGTGGGCTTTGGACTTGGGCTTTTTAAATTAGATGTAGTGGGCTTGAGCTTTTGAAATATAAATTGAATTTGAGCTAATTGAATGTTGATTTTGGTGTAAGAATAAGTCATGAAGGATTTGGAAGAATTTCAAGTGATTTTGAATTGAATTTGGGGGTTAATTTGATGAATTTATACATTTGATCAAAATTGGGGATTTTTTATTTGGGTAAAATTGGGCTTGAATTTTGTTTAGATCAGGATTAAAGGTGCTGAATTTTGATTTGGAATTGAAATTGGGTAATATTGGGGTCAATTGAGCCAAAATTGGGGTCCATTTGGGGACATTTGGGCCATTAAGGGCAAATTGGGGCTTTTGGTCAAATTGGATTAATTTGGTCAATTTGTGTCATGAGGGATATTTTGGTAATTTTTGTAGTTTTTGGTGGTATTTTAAAATTTTGGTAATTTTGGTTAATGTATGTAGTGGTGAAGGGTTTGAGATGATTTTTGGATAAGTTTGGGTGCTTTGGAGAATTTTGGGATTTTTGGCAAAAATTAGGGTTGTAGG
The DNA here is from genome assembly GCA_002079205.1 of Phalaenopsis hybrid cultivar. Taxonomy (NCBI): domain Eukaryota; kingdom Viridiplantae; phylum Streptophyta; class Magnoliopsida; order Asparagales; family Orchidaceae; genus Phalaenopsis; species Phalaenopsis hybrid cultivar. Next base: position 145,528 of record JXCR01145608.1, read on the forward strand.
GGTATTTTGGTAATTTGGTGATCTTGGGTCAAAATGGGCCAATAAGCCAGGAAGCCATACCAAACCAATAGGAGCCATGTGAGGACTCATTCTAGATGCTCAATATGTTGGTTCTAACCCTTTTAGCCAATGACTAAGGGTATAGAGTCATCCACATGAGCTTTCCAAAAGGAGTAGGAGACCAACTTAAGGGATCTTAGAGTTTAGGGTATGTGAGAGAGTGTAGTGTGTGCAAGTTTGCCCCACCAAAACTAGATCACCCAGGGTTAGTCCTAAGGTCTGACCATCATATTGGGACTCCCCTTGAGCTCCTCCATATTGACCCCATCAACTAAGTGCTAGAGGTCATGACCAATAAGTGGAACTTCAAGTTGAGAAAAGAAGGGTTTAAAATTTCTAATGGTGAGGGTTCCTTTTCTAGTCCTCTAGGAAGAGTCAACAGGAAAGTCCTATGGCTAGACCCTTAGCTACTAAAGAGGAAAAACTAGACCTAAACAAAAAATGAGGTCAACATCCACAACGACACATAAAGATCAAATCAATTCACTATCAATCCAAACAGCCACCAACATCAATCAAACTGATCAATCCACACCAAAACAAAAATATCAAACCCTGAAAAATTACATCTCATAAACACACTGACAAAAGAAAATCGTGGGTTGCTCCCCACAAAGTGCTAGGTTTAACGTCGCCAACCCGACAAAGGGTTCTTCCTGGATCAAAATTCCATTTAAGTAATCCTTGATCATTTGCCCAATCTTTTTCAGATCCAGGGATTCCCACAAAATCCTCAAATTTTAATTTTTCCTTCAGCTTTTCTATTTCAGATTGATTCATATCATTGTTCCTCAAGTTTCTTTCTAGATCCAATATTCTTCCAATGATTTTGTCAATTTGCATATTAATATCATCCTTGAAATTTATAAGAAATGGATCTCTATAGGATAATTTAATATCTCCTAAATTTTGGATCGGATTCTCTTTATATGATTCAGATTTTTTATCAAATTCTACTAAATTACTCTTCTGTCTCAAGTGATCTTCTAATTCTTCCCCTTGGGATACTTCTATCTTAAAGCTAGATATTGTATGATCCTTAAACTTCCTTTTTTCTTCAAGAACCTCCTTCTTAAACTTCACATAACTGGGCCTTTGTTTTAATGCCTCAGCAAATGAAATATTTATAGTTAATTTCTTGAATTCTTCTATAAAACTTAAGAATTTTTGGTCTAATTTTTGTATCAATATTCTCTGAGGAAATTTTAGAGGTGGTCTTTCTATATTTATCTTGGTTGATGAAATAAATTTTTCTAAGAAATTTCTTTCAATGGTCTTTTGATTTCCTTTTCCTCTTTTCTCAACTCATCATTCATTGGAACCATATTCTCCAATTCTCTTCCACTACTTAGTTGGACGACTATATCTTGTTCACTGTTATTCTCCTTAGGGTTTATCTTAGGATCACAAAGTAAAATTTTTAGGGGGTAACTGTTAATTGAATTAATAATTTGCCCCAGTTGGTTTTCTATATTCTTTATTGCGACCCATTGGCTTTCCAACTAACTCAACATTTGAATCACAACATGTTCTAATAGTAATTTTTTTTCCTCATCATGTGGGTTTGAGTTAAATCTATAAGGCAAGGAAAGTCCACCATTAAAGTCGTCATGATTATTCAAATCACATGTCTGATTAAATTGATTATCTTCTCAAAAATGGTCTTCTCTTCCAAAATTATTATTTCAGTTAAAATTCAACTAATTTTCCCAACATGGGTTGTAATAATTGGAATAAGGATTATGTATCTCATCGCTAGTTTTAATCCATTATCCAAATGTCTTTTCCTAAATAATTGGGGGTCCTTGAGTAACATTATAATCCAAATTTAAATATTCATTATTTGTTTGATTTGTTATTTTTACCATAAATTCATGGAGTCTTTTCTGAATCATAATCTTCCTAACAGTTCTCTCTTGATCTAAATCGAACGGTTCAAGGTCTGCAGCTCCTGAGCTACACAAAAAAATCTAAAGACTTGTCGAAGCTATTTTTAGTTGATTTGTGGGGAGTTGCCTGTAAGAAGCTGTCGGTCACCGGAATCAAAATCCCGTTGCCCGCTTTGGAAGGACGTTTTAATTTACATATATAATTTAGTTTTAGAAAAATATGAAATCAAACTGACCCCATATTTTTTATAGTTTAAATGAAAGAGCACTGTACCTAAAATCATGTATCTATCCCGAAGCACAAACACAAGACTTGAGGATGAGGCTCGATCAAATAAACTAAGGAATAATGACATCTGTTTGGTCTGTGAAACCTTTATATTTGTCGACAAGTTCCCCCAATTTAATATAAAGGATTAAATAGGGTTTATATTAAGATGGGTTCGGACATGCTTCCTATAAGGGCAAGCCCTTTTAGTTAATTACATCTTAAATGACCAAAGTCACCTAAGAAGACTCTCGATAAAAATTAAGAAACATTATCTTCAAGGTATTTCAAAGGGTAGGAATTTTCAATGAGATCGGACGTAAAGGTGTGAAAGGGGATTAGTTCAAATTTGGAACTTTTTGTTGTAGAGTCCAAAGGCGGAAGAACTAGGAGATGTAATGGATCAAGAGGAGAACCTCGGTGGCTTCCGAAGCTATCCTAATGTTTGGCTTCAGTTTTGAGAAGAAATGTTTAAGTGTTTCATCCTGCCAATTTTATTAGTTAAGGCTTACATTTGTGTGAAACAATCACACAAATAGTTTGGAAGATGTGAGGATTTAGGTCGTGACAAACGACAACCTCGGAATCTTAAGATGAGTTAGAGCTTATATTGTATACAAAGGCCTAAAGATAAAGTGAGGATTTATGTTGCATAAGAAAACAACCTCAAAGTCCTATGTCCTTATTGTTTATATTTAAGGATGGAAGATTGGTTTAGGAGAGGAAGACAGGTTTTGCTGTTGAAGATGGTCGTGCTGCCCACCATGCTAGCTCCAAGCTCCTCGCCGCGACNTATAAGACCTAGGTGAGTGTCTTAATTATTTTTGAAAAGGTTAAGCTTTAAATGGTCATGATTCATAATTTAAATTTTTATTTTAAAATCAAATAAGAGTTTTAAATTGATTAATTATTGACTTCAAAAGTCATACCCCTAAGTCCAATGTTCATTTTATTTTAATAAACTTCCAAATTTTAATAATTTAGAAATTTATTAACTTATCTTTCTCATTTTATTTTAATAAACTCCCAAATTTTAATAATTTAGAAATTTATTAACTTATCTTTTCGAATGAGGTTGGTTTCTACCAATTAACCCCTTATGTTTCAAACACTAAATAAATTGATTAAGATCAGAGGTTACCCATTTCCCTCCTTGAATTAAGCCTAAATGTTAATTAAGGCTAAATTTCCAAAATTACACATTTGCCACTAAGGCTCTAACACTTCATAATTTGTCAAATTCAATTCAAATGACTTTGAAAGTTTTATTTTACCTCATTCATGGTTCAATTAAGACATCAGAGGAGAAAATGTGATTTTTCAAAATTTAATTTATTTTATATAATTAGTTTTATGCAAAAATAGGATTTTTCAAAGAAAATTCCATAACTTGACCAAGACAAAGCCTAATCCCTTGAAATTTTTAAAGTATTTTTCAAAGAAAATTCCTAACTTGACCAAAGTAAATTATAATCCCTTGAAATTTTTAGTGATTTTTAAAAATTTAATTTAATTTATATAATTATTTTAATGCAAAAATAGGATTTTTCAAAGAAAATTCTTAACTTGACCATGATAAATTATAATCTCTTGAAATTTTTATTAAAGGTAGACCTACAACAAAAAAGCCTTTGGACAAAATTTCATATTTTTTTGAACTCTCTGCGATTTATCAGAATTATTTTAAATTCTGGGTTATTTAATAAAAATAAAATATTTTAAATTATGAAAATTAAGTTTTATATTTTTAAAAAATCTCTCTAAGGTTAGAGAACCCAAAGGAGTAAATTTCATATTTTTCTAATTTTTATTTGATTTATTGGAATTATTTTAGTGAAAACTCATTTTTAGCTTTTAAAAANATTTCTATTGGATTCACTTAGTCCGAATGAACTTACTAAACTCAACTTAATGAGTTCCATAATTTCATTTAGAACGTGGGAAGCCTCGTTAGCAACCGTAGGTTACCTTCTTGGAGGGATTCCTGATCATCCGATAAAGACGTCTTAATTTACTTACAATTGTAGTTTTATGTGATGTTTGTGATTAAATTTTGAGTTGTTTTATTTTTTGAATGTTGTGGCGGTGAATTTTATTTTGGTTGATTTTAGTTTTGATTTTGGTTTTCATGCGAGTTTATCTTGTTTTCATACATGTAGGTAAATGCAAGTATGAAAATAAATAACGTAAGCATAAAACATGTAAGGAAAAAGGCACAAAAAGAGGGTACTATAAATTGTAAAAGCGTACCTAGCGAGTCTTCTCGTTCCACCACCTGAAACTTAAAAATGCATGTGAGGGCATTTATAAAGAGTAGGAAAAGTAAAGTTCTGGTGGTTTTCCTAACACTATGTTGTATTTTGGTGACTCCTTAAAAGTTTAATTAAGGATGATTTCATTAAGCAAAGTATATTTAGTTTAATAAACCTCTAAGGTATCCAACAAGTTAGGAGGAGGAAGCAGGTCCATGCATCCCTCTCACTAACTGGTGAAAAGCCTCGAGTCCATTTAAACTTATTATGTTGCTTAATGGTTCATCCTATGAATACTTCTAATGCTCAGTGAACATTGATGTCTTAATCATCCCTAAGAAAGGGGTAATTATCATTTATCATTTAATTTGAAAATTATGTGAGTGAATTTCCTTAAAGGGCAAGTTGGTGTAACCTAAACACTTAGCCAATTTTTAATTTAGGCTTAGTGGTGTTTCAAGAATGCTTGATTATGTTATGTTTATTTCTCTAATCCTCATTTTAGTCAATTTTGATTTGGCCTAAGTCGCCACTAAGCCTATAAGACCTAGGTGAGTGTCTTAATTATTTTTGAAAAGGTTAAGCTTTAAATGGTCATGATTCATAATTTAAATTTTTATTTTAAAATCAAATAAGAGTTTTAAATTGATTAATTATTGACTTCAAAAGTCATACCCCTAAGTCCAATGTTCATTTTATTTTAATAAACTTCCAAATTTTAATAATTTAGAAATTTATTAACTTATCTTTTTCAATT
>JXCR01145608.1:151088-162744 GCA_002079205.1 Phalaenopsis hybrid cultivar
TATTTAGAAAATCAGAAAAAATATTCTAATTGTTTCTAAGTGATTAGGAAGCAATTTAGAACATTTCCATGAGTTTTATTATTTTTGTGATTTTAATGAATTTTTAATTATTTAAATATTTAAAATAAGCTAAAAATCAAGTTTTTATTTTAAATATCATTTTATTTTTAGAAAATACCCCTGAACACAGAGAACTCAAAAAACTAAATTTCATAATTTTTTTAGTTATATTTTGATTGTTAAAAATCATTTAAATGCCAAAAGTGGTATTTATCTTTAAAAATCAACTTAAATGTCAAATGAACTCAAAATATTTTGAAATTTTTATGATGAGTTCTCTAGATCATCAATCATAGAAGAGATCAAAAATCAAATCATTTAAATGTTTATATTTTGCAAAATTAATTATCTTAGTGATTTAGTGTTTGTAAAGTTTAAGGGTATTTTAAATGATTTAACCTATGAAATTATTTCCATAAGCTTCTCTAGTCATGGTAGACCTTTCAAAATTTTCTTAGAATTTTATAATCAATATGATAATTTTCATGATTATTTTAAGGAAATAATGTGCAAAAACTTGAAAAATATAGATCTCTATATAGAAACCTTCTCTAACTTTGGAAAAATCAGAGGATGTTTCCGTTGACAGAGGCTACAACATGCCAAAATTTCAAGCCAAGATGATGTGTCAATATGCATCGAGAATCAAATGATTCCAAATATGTTTAATTAATTAAAAATATTTTGTGCATCAAATGACTTGAAATTTATTCCACATTGTTCTCCTCTGTTCATTAAGCAAGAGGGTATTTTTATTTTATTTTTGTGATTTTTCTACACAAAATTATGTATTCTTAAAGTTTTGGGGACTAAATAAATAAGAAAAGGCCCATATTTTCCTACTTATCCATGTCAACCTCGTACGGGTCGAATAGGCCATGTGTCGCTGTGTAATTGGTACGGGTCGAATAGCTCATTCCTGCCCATGTCGGACCACGGTCTGTCCGACGCGATCGAGCCACCCGATCAATACACGCTCGATCTGACAGTCACGGCTCATCGTCCCAAATGAATTGGACCCGAAAACCGTCCATTTTAAAACACTAATATCTCACTCGATTCTTAACAAAATTGAGTGAAATGTTTTTTAAAATGCTCGTATTGACTACTAGAACACATCCATATGGTTGATAAACCCTTAAATTAACTTTATATTCATGAATAATTAAAAGAAGCTCTGTTTAGGGTTAACTTTGAATACCTTGGTCCAAGAGGGGTAGCCTCGATTGGATGCTTGTAGAAGCTTTGTATGGGTGCCAGAAGCTTAGGGATGGAGCCTCTGGTTGTGGTGAAATGCCTAGACCCAAATTCGACCAAGGTCGATGGGGCTTTTGTGGGGGATCTTCTTCTATTGACGTTGGGATGGTGTGGGGGCAATTAATTTGAATTTGGTGGAGGTTTGGAGGATGTCCTATTTCGGCCTTGAAATTGAGTTCCAAAATTGAACTGAAGCAATGTATTTGAGTGGTTAAGGAATGTTTGGTTAAGCTCAAGAGGTCTCCAGGAAGCTCTGGGAAGAAGTTTTACAGAGTCTCCCCAAGGAATCTCAAGCTCTCCCTTTTTGTCCATGGAGGGGGAGTTTAAATAAAATGGCCTAGGTTGGCTGCCAGGGCCAATTGAGGGGTGCATTTGGTTTCTTATGTGTAGGTAGAGAAGCTCCAATGAGCAGTTGGGCTGATTTGGCCTTTGGGTTTGAATTGGGTGAAAATCCCTTGCCTTGGCTATGGTTTTGGCCATTTTATAGCCACCAAGGTGGCTGTCCAGCCAGGCATTGGTCACCTCTTGGCTCAAGGATGTCAGGGGGTGGCTAATGATGATTATCTCCCAAGGGTAAGTGATGATGTTGGAGATATTTCAAGTTAGGATACAACCATGGTTGAAATTCCTTAATTTGGGGATCCATTGGTCCATATCTTGTCATGGTGGTTATAGGAGGGTTTAGCCTGGTATTTAGGAATGTTTTGGTGGCTGTAAAATCATTACTTTAGTGGCATAGACATAATTAAGTCAATTTTTTGTGAAAGGGTCGGTGTGAGTGCAAATGACCAAAACTTGGGTTTGGGATAGGTTAGCCATGTCCATTGACCCAATTGATTGATCCAAATTGTGTAGATGACTGTTATGAAGATTTTTGGTGAAGGGTTGAAGTGATTCTGAGTTCAATGGGTAGGTCAATTTGAAGGGTTTTTGAAATTTGGTCAATTTGGGCATGTTGGGTTAGACCTGGGTTTAGGTTGGGTTAGCCTTGGGCTAAGTTCAAATTAATTATTGTAAATGGTCAATAGGGACCCTATGAAGAGTCTTCAACATGAATTGGATGTCAATTTGGAGGTTAAGGATATCAATTGGGTGAAATTTAGGGACTTAGCCAATTTGGGGTTAATTTAGGAATTTTGGATTTAGGCCAAAATCAAATGGATTTGAGGCTTTAACAAGACCAATTGATGGTTGATTTTGATGTGTAGAAATGTTATCAAGATTTTGTAACATTAATTGGGGCCAATTGACTAGGCTATGGGTTCAAATTGGTGAGATTAGGTCTTATGGTCAAAATTGGGGTTTCGACCTAATCCAAATTGGGCTCAAATTATGGGCCAATTAAGCTTGGATTTCATTTATTTTGGTCATATCAAAAGTGAATTTTAGTTTAGGATTGGAATTGGGGTCAATTGAGATCAAATTGATGAACATTTAAGTTGAATTTGGGGAAATTTGGGCCCTTAAAAGCAACTTTGGGGATTTTGGTTAAAGATGGTCAAAATGGCCAAATTGGGTCATGTTATAGTTGAGAGAAATGAAATTGGGGAATATTTGGGATTTATTGAGATTTTTTAGGAATTTTTTGAATTTTTGAGATTTTTGGCTATAGAGGGGTATTTTGGTAATTTGGCCAATTTGGGGATTTTGGGTAGTTTGGGTGTTTTCAAGGTTGTTTTGAAAATGATTTATGAAAAGTTTGGGTATTTTGGCTAGATTTGGAGATTTTGGCCAAATTTGGGGTCCCAAGGGTATCTAGGTAATTTGGGGGAATTTAGGAGCAAAAGGGTAGGTTGGGTATTTTGGGTCCTCTACATAGTGGTATTAGCCAAACCATAACCCTAGGGCTGGTAGGTTCAGGGGACCATCTACATGAGTATCCCAAAAAGATCAAGGGACCTAGGCTAGAAATTTGAGTTTAGGGTTGTGAGTGATTGTGAGTGTGGTGAGTGTAGTGAGTGTAGTGAGTTTAGTGAGTGCCTTAGCTCCAGACCAACACCTAGGGTCAACCCTAAGGTCCAGCAGTCTTAAGGGTGGCTCATCTTGAGTTTCCCCCATAGTGCCCCCACCTACTAAGTATTTAGAGGTTGAGACCAACATGTGGAACTTCAAGTTGAGTAGAGAAGAAGGTAGAATTTCTAATGGTGAGGGTTCCTTGTCTAGTTTTCTAAGAATAGTCAATAGGAAAGTCGGGATTTCTAATGGTGAGGGTGCCTTTTCTAGTTTTCTAAGAATAGTCAATAGGAAAGTCCTATGCCTTAGGCTACTAAAAAGGAAGAACTAAACCTCAACCAAAAGTGAGGTCAACAAATGGACCCCCATTAGGCTACTAAAGAGGAAAAAATAAACCTCAACCAAAAGTGAGGTCAACAAATGGACCCCCAATAGATGGTGCCTTTTCTAGTTTTCTAAGAATAGTCAATAGGAAAGTCCTATGGCTAGACCTTAGGCTTCATGTCTAGTTTTCTAAGAATAGTCAATAGGAAAATCCTATGGCTAGACCTTAGGCTACTAACTTTTTCTAGTTTTCTAAGAATAGTCAATAGGAAAATCCTATGGCTAGACCTTAGGCTACTAAAGTCTATTTTTCTAAGAATAGTCAATAGGAAAGTCCTATGGCTAGACCTTAGGCTACTAAAGAAAAAATAAAGCCTCAACCAAAAATGAGGCCAACAAGACTTAACTAATAGAACGATATCAAAAATATTTTTCGTATTTTAGATTTTCTTTAAAATAAACACAAAATAATTAAAAACAATATATAATAATATTATAATTTCCAAATCTAAGTCTTACAGGTTTAACTAAAATTCTCTTAAAGTTCTTACTGTTGCTTCCCTAACAATGACGCCAAAAACTTGACAAGACCCACAATCAATTAGATTTTTAAGCTCTGAAAGATGGCAAAAAATTTGACCCAAATTACATTTAAGCGGCTAGCGTGCAAAAAACATATTTTATAAAATTTAGAATTTGATTTATATTTTACAAACTAGGAGTTCTACGCAAGTATACATATCATTTCAAATAAAGTATGGTTTTCTTTTAAGCCCCCAAGTATCGATCCCATAGAGAGGCGAGGTAAGAAATCCCTTAGGCTAATTATAGTTTACTACTATCAGGCCTTAGTTTGGAAGGTCAATTAAGATAACATTTTATTCAACAACTACTCCTAAATGCAACTACTATTGCTAAATACAAATATTAATTCTAAAGTTAACTTTTATAGATATAAAGATAAATTTTCCAGATAAATTGGTTTAGTTAATTTTGAGATATTAAAGACTACTTTTCGAATGCAATGACCTATATAATGTGAAGGATTGAAATGCTTAAAATATAATGTTGTCATGTACAAATATGAGCATACCTTATTCTTTACCCCCTCCCGGTGCTTGCAAAGAACATTAGCTAACTTAAGATCGATTCCTTAACATCTCGATTCCACATCAGTGCTATCTAGCCTCTCACCTCTAGATGTCACTAGCCTATGCCACAATGATGGACGAATCCCAGTGTCAGGGTACTAAACTTTAGGCCAAATTGATAAGAATCTAGCCTGTTACTCTAGATCTAACCAATTCTACGCCCATCAAAAATTATCTCCCTATTTTGCACTCCCTTTTAGGTGATCGCTAAGGCTCTACTTAGAATAAAGTGTGATATCCACTAGTTTGGTGAAATCATAGCCCTCCCAGATCATTATGTTTCTCAATGGACTTTAACCTCATGAGTGATAAGTTTGTAAAGTCAATTAAGAGTAGGTTAAAATGCCATCACATTAATAAAATAAGAGAATATTTAAGCAAATCAAATTTCCTGAACATGCATCTATTTCATTGCAAAAAGAAAGTGAAATGAAGATAATGGCAAAAGCAATAAAAGGATTGATATAATTAAATAATAAATTATGTCCCAACAAGGAACATATGTCTACCTACCCACTTTCGAGTGTATAGGTATGCTTAAAATTCTATTAGTTTTATGCAATAAGCTGTCATCTAGAAGTATCTAATTGAAATAGATCATTAAATTTTATTTCTTTAAGAGTTGCATTGCTGCCTAACCATTTTTACTAGCCAACTGGTCAATGTAAGTGCACTCAAGTTACGAGACCACCGCTCTTCCGAGCCTTAGTTTCACTTACAACAAATTTTAACATGACCTATTGCCACTTAAGTTATGTCAATAAAGCAAAGGAGATATTACTGATCACATCAAAATAAAAATATATCTATCATGAAACAAATTTTCCTACACATACACTACTTCATATTAAAAGTAAAGAGTAATGAAAACTACTTACGAAGCATGGATAAAACACTACAGAAAACTTCATTAAAATCAAAGAAAACCCACTATAAAGTTCTTAAGACAATTACAAAGAAATGAAGAACAAAATACTTAGCTTTTTCCTCCTAAAAGAAAGAAGAAAAATCTCTCCAACAAAGTCTCCTGCCGATCCATATGTCGCTCATACTTCCTTGCTCACATCTCTCAAAATCCCTCACCAATCTTTCCACAAAATGAAGAAATCTACATCTCCATAAAGTTACCCCAAACTCATCCTAAAACACTTCCTAATTACTTCTCTATACTCCTCTAATTACTTGTCATGAGAAGCTCCAAGCCCCTCTTTTTAAAGAGACACAATAATCCCTCCTTTCTCTAAGAGACACATCTCTTCATCCAAAAGACACACCCTTTCACTCCAAGAGATATATCTCTTCATTGAAAAGCTTTTCAAAGTGTGTAGATTCATTGAATCACTCCATGGGGTGTGTAAGTTGTCCAGATGCTTCTAAAACATCCAGGAATGGCCCAGAATCGTGTAAAAGTCATCCAATAACCGTCAAGGGCGCTATAGCACCAATCTAGGGCACTATATCAACTATGACTGGAGCTATGGCGCCATTCTGGGCGTTATAGTGCCACCCTGCGCACAGCTCCACCGTTTTGCTCTGTTTCGCCCCATTTCAGCTCCGTTGCGCTCAAAATTTGTATGCCTATAAGGTAGATATGAATATGACCTTTCTTGAAAGTGTAATTTCATTCAAAAACATGGAATAAATATGAAGGAGTTTAAGCATGGAAAGTCATATCGAAATGCGCTATATTAGAATTTTTTTCTTTGCTCAATTTGGCTCCAAATTGCACCGTTTTTGCTTTATTTTCACCAAAAGTCTATTTCTTGTACCTGAAAACAAGAACAAGAAAATATCTTCCTTTAAAGTGAAATATCACAAAAAATGTCATAAAATGAGCATGAAATGTACACTTAAAATAGATAATTTTTAGGTGTATCAGATTGCTCGGCGAGCTCTGACATATAGAGATATCCTTGTTAAGATGCTTTTGGTTATTTTATAGGCTATGTATGCAGACGAGTCGCTACCCATTTGAAATATGAGAGACTCACTCTTTATGCTATGAATTAGCAAAATCTTTAAGAGCAACTGGGCGTTGTCATACAAAATAACCATCCTTTAATGACTTATTCTCAAAATTCTTGATAATATAAGTGAAACTCATTTTATCAAGAGTATTCTTGGGTATTCCTCAAGATATAATTAACAAGAGGGATACGTTCCTCTGGGAGACTCTGGATCACATAGCAAAAATGTTCTTTTTGGTTCTCTAGTTATGGCTGGTTTATATGGAGATTCTCTTCGTAGATTTTGTGTTTTAAGGTATTTCGATCTGATGATGTTTGGATGCATATTCTCGACCCATCACATGGGGATTACCCATATATAAGTCTTCCATTTATTGCTTTTTCTTTGTTTTTCTATGTTTTTGTCTCGTATCCTTCTTTTTGATTTTTCTCATCTTCGAATCATTTATATGATTCGGGAGAGAGATTTATTCAAATATGGGAATTATACAACGACAAATAAATCTAGCGACTCTGAATTTTTAAAAAGAACAAAGAAAAATAATCCAGAAACAACATGGTTGTACAAGATGAAAAAATAAACTCGAGAACATTTAAACTCATTTAGAAACATCACATGGTTGTACAAGAAAAAAAAAACATTTATGTTCATTTTGTTCTACAAATATAGACATAAAAAGAAAAATCTCTGCACGACTATGAACTTTTTTAAAATAACATTTGAAAAACCATTTCAAATGCATCGAAGAACTAAAGCATACAAAAAAACAACTTCCTTCAATTAGAAAACCAAAATAAACCCTTAAAAAAAGAACATGATTGGGTCATATTTGTAAGCATATTTTTTTTATTTACTAAAAATGACAGCTATAGGTCACACGTAGCTATCATTTGTTGTATTTTGAATCTACGAGAATCTCAGTCTCTTCTTCGTCGATATGCTATGAGATATGCAGATATGTGGAGCTCTAAAATTAAATAATGTCCACTAGCAAAAAAAAGAAATAGAACATGAAAAGAGAGAAAATGTCGAAGTCTAACCTTGGTTCAACCAGAGAATCTCAACCATTGGTAAAAATCGGTCGAACTGCAAATCGTAGGGTTTAGTTACCATTTACATAGTGTATTAATTTACACAACTAAAACAAGTTGCATCTCCCCTGCCTGCCTCATTCTTTGGCCGCACTCCAGCATAGTCACCCGCTAAAAAAATGATATCATCTACTCCTATGAACATGATTTATTCAACCCATCTACTTTAACGACCGCTTTCCTTAACAATATTAGCAAACAGAAATATAAGTTAAACAACTTAATCAGTAAAATATTCAAAATTATAATAATTCATATTTAAAAATGAAATTGATAAAAAAGTATAAATAGGATATAAGAGAAAGTAAAATAACCAATTTTCAATTATTTCTGATTATTAAACACTTAAATTTTAAATATCACATAAAAAAATTATTAATGATATCCCATCTATATTTTTTTATCATTCCGACATGATATCACATAAAAAATTATTATTAATGATGTGTCATCAATAGATTTTTATCATTGCATGAATCTTGAAATATTTCATAAATCTTGAGATATTATTTTATTTGAGATTTTACACGAATCTCAAGATATTTTCTGAATAAGAAATGCTCAAATTTTGATTAAAAATCAACCAGTACTTTGATTTCAGCAAACTTACATTAAAACTAGCCAGGTCAACAAGACAGATCCAATGATCCGAAATTTGGTCAGATTCGAGTTAATCAAGCTTTAATCCAGCTCTTAAATCAATTTAGGAAGCTTTCGATGCATTATTGAAAGGTTAAACAAAATTCAAATTTGACAAACTTGTAGTCAAATCGAGCATTTCAACAACAATAATCTAACAAGCCCAAAATCACTCAATTCTGATATCATTAAGAAAGCTAAATGTGTACAGTTTATATGAACAAGTATTAAGCTCGCTCAATCATTTGGCTCATTTGTACCACTAATGATGTGTGTAGATTGCATGAAACTATATAAAATAACCATTATGAATAAATACTCTTTTCCTAGAATAGGTGATTTATTTGATCAATATAACTTTCATGAACATAACAATATAGTCAAGTGTATTTATGTATCCTCATAAAGGTTAAGGAATAATTATATACAGACCAGCCGAAACATTGATATTTACAAATTAATCACCCATGTGATTTTTTTGAACTGTCAAATCGATGTATTTACTCTTGTCATGATCAAACTATTGAGAATTTGATAAAAATGAAAAATATGGGTTGAGGTTTTACTATGAATTTTAATATTTGGGTGAGAAATTGAAAAATGGATGAAAGAGGATGGTTGATATTTAAATAACAAGTTTCGGGTGGTATGTATGTAACTACCCCAAGCAATATAATGCATGTTCCTAAGGATTAGGTCGTGTGTTAAAATTGTTTAGACAAGTTGTTATTAGTGTCTCTCAGCAATTAAAATCACATTGAAAAATTATCATTGCATATCTTGGAGTTAACATCAATTATTTATTATTTTATATTGGAAATAATTAATGTAAAAAAAAATTGTTTGCATTGATAGACCATCAATAAATGAGTATTTCACTTTTTAAAAAAATTAATATGGTGATATTTTTATGTGATATGAAAGATTTAGGTGGTATAAATATAAAAAATAAAACTTAGGTGTTAGATATATAAATATATAAGAATTGGGCGGTAGGCATGCATGTAAATACCCCATTCTACACGAGAAAATATTACATCCGGAGTCCGGGCATAGAAGTCCCAATGTAGACTTATGTCTGGACTCAAATTAAAATTTGGCGTGTCTTATCTAAAAATCAAAGTAGCCTAAAGTCCGACCCGGTCATGGAATACAACATGGTTGCACTCAAAATTTTTCTTCAGTGCAACCATGTCGTACAATGACTTTCACATTGAATTATTTTTTTGAATGTTTTTTTACTTAGTACAACATGATTGTACTGAAGAAAAACCTCGAGTACAATCTTGTTGTACTCCATTATCGGGTTGGACTTTAGGCTTCTCCGATTATTAGACAAGAACATGTATCAAATTTTAATTTGAATCTAGACGTAACTCTATGTTCAGACTCCATACATTATATTTGTCATTCCATACACATGAATTCATGCATAATAACCATGAAATCCAATTTCTTCTAGTTTAAATTTGAATCAGGATCGCCATCTTGAAATAGCCTTTCAAACTCTCACGCGAGGCACACAAGAAAATCACCCACTCCATGCTGCCCCGGAAGCTCGAAATCCTTAAATCAATGGAGAATTGGGCCAAAGATAACATCTTGATTCATCTGAAATCCGTTGAGAAATCATGGCAGCCGCAAGATTTCTTGCCTGACCCTTTCACCGAAAGCTTCCACGTCAAAGTTAGATAACTTAGAGAACGCTTGAAGGAGACTCCCAACATTACTTCTTCATCTTGGTGGGCAACATAATTAAAGAGAAAGTTCTCTCAACTTAACAAACCATGCTACGTGCGTGACAAAATTGGTGTGAGACTCTTGGCTTGTGAATATACTCACTAAAACTCTACATGATAACGGGTTTCTACAATGCATAACCAATCTTAAGGTTAACTCAATTGACCATTAGCTTGACGGGGAGTAATAACCAACCACTGGCAGCATTTGGCTCTCTACTTTCCCTTCACCTTTTTCATTTTCGCCATGTCTTTGCCTAGTGGAAATGCTAACCAACTATATTCTCATTCTAGAATTATCTGAGCTTCCTATGTATTTTACCAAATGTACACAAGAACTCTTGATGAATTATAGTAGAATTCTCCTCTCATATCTATTCCTTAGTCGCTCTGTCAGTCTTCAGTATGAACGTAAATGCTCCTAAAAATTATTAAATCCATTTATTTTATATTGTAATATATTGTTAACTTATTTCAAAGTCAAATATTCCTGAAAGATTTGTGCACATACCACTAAATTCTTTATGTATTTCTATATGCAACATGAAAATTCAACTTTTACATACATAACATTTTACCTCTGTTTTGCATGAAAAAGATGAATTTCACTATTTTCTTAGTTAATATGTGATATTTTTATGTGATATGAAAGATTTGGGTGATATAAATATGAAAAATAAAGCTTTGGTATTATATATGTAAATATATAAGAATTGAGTGGCATGCATGTAAATGCCCCGTTCGATAATGATATGCAAAGTAAAATAAAATTTTGGCTATCATTAATGCCACTCCAAAAGTTCATTGACTTCTTGAAAAAGGCTATCATTAATGCTGACAATGCCAATAGCTGAGCATACATGACTTTTAATAAACATATGAAAAACTTTAGTAGGCCCATTTGTAAAATGTTAGATAGTTTTCTATAAAAAAATTTAACAAAGTAAAATAAAATTTAAGTTCCTCAATGGACACAAAAAGACGGTATTGTAACACAAAAGTGTCTATCAATACTTTACAGCAACCATGTTTCTTATATGCCCGCAAATCAAGGTTGCACTTCCTAACCACTAAGTGAATACGATGAAGCTAGAAAAACCAATGGTTAGAACATTCAGTACGCTCCCTAACAACTTGAATGGATGTAAGAATTTAACTGTTTTTTTTTATATTAATAGAGTGAAAGAAAACTTTGCATAATTTTATCTACATAATATGATATACTTAAGAGTGATTCCACCTTTTTTTGGGTGAGCTGACCTCCTGCAGGTGGATAGTTCCCAATTGTTTAGCGTTATCTAAACAATTATGAGTTTATCTAAAAACTTCCAAATTACACAAGCTGATCATATCTAATTATGCTTGCTAGCATAATTGTAAAGCTTAAAGATGTATATAGTGACATATCTGCCTGTAGGGCTGTCAAAACGGCTCGTTGTTCGCGAACAGCTCGTGTTCGGCTCGTTAAGAAGCT
>JXCR01145609.1:13123-88727 GCA_002079205.1 Phalaenopsis hybrid cultivar
TGAGTTCTCTGATCTTAGAAAGATTTTTCAAAAATATAAAACATATTTTTAAACATGTAAAATATTTTATTTTTATTAAAATCCCCAAAACTTCAATTAATTCTAATAAATCAATCAATTAATAAAATATTTTATTTTTATTAAAGTCCCCAGAACTTCAATTAATTTTAATAAATCACAGAAGAAATATTTTATTTTTATTAAAGTCCCCAAAACTTCAATTAATTCTAATAAATCACAGAAACTTATTTTATTTTTATTAAAGTCCCCAAAATTTCAATTAATTTTAATAAATCACAGAAACTTAAAAAAATCATGAAATTTTGGCCAAAGGACTTTCTGGTCTAGTGCTAGCTCACATAAAAATTTCACAAATTATGAAATTTTGGCCAAAGGACTTTCTGGTCTAGGGCTAGCTCACATAAAAATTTTTTATAAAATTTTGGCCAAAGGACTTTCTGGTCTAGGGCTAGCTCACATAAAAATTTTCAGAATTAGGAATTGTCTTGATTATCTTTTGAAATTTTCTTTGAAGATGCATATTTTTGCATAACTATGAAATTTTGGCCGAAGGACTTTTTGGTCTAGGGCTAGCTCACATAAAAATTTCAAGTGATTAGGAGTTGTCCTGATCATCTTTTGNATATTACTTGAGCGATACGTATACTTGCATTGATAAGTTTGATTTTACAATTATTGAATATTTTATACATCCATCTTTATCGAATCTATAACTGTTATTAAGTTTGTTGATAAGTGTGACTTCACAATTATTGAATATTTTATACATACATCTTTATCGAATCTATAACTGTTATTAAGTTTTTGATATTAAATACTTGTATTTTTAAGCATATATAACTTTTAGTTGCAGTTTTAAATACTTATATTTTTAAGCATATATAAAGTCGCTGTCATTTCTCCACTTAAAGATGTAATCCACCAAAGTCTCGTTGGGCTTTTGCTTTTCCATCATGAGCTCTCTGATAGACACATGATGTTGCGCTCTGGCAAATTTCTTCACCAATAATTGTTCCAACTCAACAAATGTCTTAACTGATCCATTGAGCAAATCTACAGACCCATTGAAAGCAATCCCTGGCATGCTACTGGAAAAATGTTGGAAGAGTAAAGCCTTGTTACTTCTTGTATTACCACAACTGGCTCAAAAATGTGCTATGTTCTGTCTGAGATTTCCAAACCCATCAAATATTTTAAAGTTTGGGACACAAAACCCTTAAGGAAAGGAAGGACATTAAGTTCTTCCGGGGAAGGTGTACCCTTTAAAACCAATGTACCACCCTTATCTTTGGTTAGAGCCTCCCAAACTTGCTCAACCATTTGCTTAAATTCCTTCTCTGGCATGGCGCTTGATGGAGAATCCTTATTTGGTTACTCATCCCTATTTGTTGAGGCAACTTCTCTTTTTTCATCTATAATATGTATAATTTCTAGTTGGTTGACCTCTGGAGAGGCTAACTGTGGGGGTTGAGATTGTCCTTGAATTGNAATCAAATCTCACAGCAAAAAAAGTTTAAACCATAGAGGAATCTTGAGAAACAATAAAAAAAAGTACATGGCACTCAACACATCACGTGTTAACATCTTAATGACAATCAAGGATGAAAAGACTATCAAGTAGCCAAAGCCGTTAAGAAATCAAGATGGTGAAGACCAGTCTTAATATTGTCATTTTCATCGTGCAAAATGACATTCAACAGAAAGATGTTATCAATTAAAGGAAGAAATTGAACGTTTAATACGCTAAGGTCACTTGAGTCGCTACTTATAAGAACAATGTGATGGGGAACCATAAGAGAGTTGTTGGAGTTATCGAATAATAAGTATAACTCCAACTCATCTTATATGAGTAAAAGACTGGCTTATAAACTCTTAATTTTATTTTAGCAAAATTTTCATGTTGCTTTAAATGTCATTTCATTGAAAATTTTTCATTTTCCCATGAAAGTTTTTTTTTTGTAGAAAGCCCCCTTGAGGATGAGAAGCCACCATGCCCATAAAAATTGAGCCCAAGAGACAAGACTCGACATGAAAATACTATAATCCTAAAAGTAAAGCATAAGAGGCAATACTCTATGAAAAACTACCATGCCCTTGGAAGACGAGCCCAAGAGGAAAGTCTCAATGGGAAGCTAGTAGTGGACAGGGTCATCTCTAGAAAAACTCCATGAGAACACGTGGTTGACAGGGTCTCCAATCAAAGACCTCAGAAGGCTACAAGCCTCAGAAGACACAAGTACACTCAAAAACCTCTGAAAGCTACTAGTCTCAAAAAGCACAAGTACATCAAAGACCTCAAAAGGCTACAAGCCTCATAAGACATAGGTACGCTCAAAGACCTCAGAAGGCTACAAGCCTCATAAGACATATGTACACCAAAGACCTGGGAAGGCTACAAGTCTCAGAAGACACATGTATATCAAAAACCTCAGAAGGCTACAAGCCTCAGAAGACACAAGTCATAAAATTTCTCAGAAGGTTACGAGACTCAGAAGAANAAGTCTCAGAAAGCACAAGTACATCAAAGACCTCAAAAGGCTACAAGCCTCATAAGGTACAGGTACTCTCAAAGACCTCAGAAGGCTACAAGCCTCATAGGACATATGTACACCAAAGACCTGGGAAGGCTACAAGTCTCAGAAGACACATGTATATCAAAGACCTCAGAAGGCTACAAGCCTCAGAAGACACAAGTCATAAAATTTCTCAGAAGGTTACGAGACTCAGAAGAATTTTGCATAATTAAGAAGCCACAACAACCGTGAAAGCAACAAAGAAATACATTGTTATCATTNCTTGAATTGTGACCATGGCGGTCATGGATGTTTTCATCTCTTCTATCATTTTCTCTAGTTGGCTAAATTTCTCATCTCTTAAAAAGATAGCCCTATGCAACTTATCTATGACATTCTCTTCGATGAGAGGTTGAGCCTCGTGTGCAGATGTAGCGGCTCTAGTTTCAATGACATGAATATCCATGCAATCTTCTTCGAGGTAATCATTATAGTCAAAATATTCATCATCTTCATCGATGAAAACTATGTGTTCCCGAGCCAACTCGAAAATATTGACTCTGAGCTTTTCAACGTTTTCTTCAATTATTGATTCTTGAATTGCCTTAAGATCTAGAGGACCCTGCTGGACTTCCTCATCTTGTACTTCCATCTCACTGGCAATTGCTGCGATAATATCAGATACTTCAGACGCTGGATTCAATCCATGATCTTAACCTGCAAGCTCACTGAACTCTATCGGTACAATGAACTTGGGTATCCCTACCTTTTTCTTTGATGATGATGTCTTGAGATAAAGTATCTCAGTAGAAAGATCAGTATATCGAAGAGAAGTATGCTCCCCATGATGCAGATCGACTACAGTACGGGGTAATTTCTTCATCTTTTCCTCTAAAACTTTACAAACATCCTTATAATGTGTGATAGGTAGAATTCTTCAACCCAATCGTGACTTGGCTGGTCGATGACTTGAGGTCCTGATGATGGTAGAATCAGTGGTAACTATGGCAGTATGAACTCTACTTCTTAAGAGAAACCATATAGGAATGCGAGAAAACAAAGCTTTAGTTGATTTTTGAGATCGTCTAGTGGATTTGACGTCCCTTAAGATTTCTTTCTTTATGCGTGACGATACTGCATGTCCCACTCGTTTGAGTAGTTCACTAAATAGCAACCTTTCTTGGCAGCTAGCCTCTTAAAAACTGAACTGACTCGGGTGATAGGAGTGGACTTCTTTCTCTCCTCACCATGTCCATGAAGTGATGGTAAAGTAGCGGCAATTTTCTAGATACTCTCATGCCCATTGGTATCCATTAAAAGATGGAATCAACTTCCTCACAGGATTGGATAGGTTTCTAGTAATTTTGACTCATCCTGGTGAGGATATTCCCTAATAGGTATCTCCTTGGGAGCATGAGATTTAGTAGCCCTCCGAACTCTCCTATTATGGTTTCTCCTTTAGGTTCAAGTTAGCGGAGTAGTCTTTGAACTTGATCTGATTTCAAATATTGATGGCGAGACAGCCAATCCCTCAGTCGGATCCTTAATGATCATAACTTCTTTTCCCTTAGCAGCAACATGAATAATAGGCTTGGTGTGTGTTGTGATGGTAGTAGTCTCGACCCTCTTACAAGAAGGGAAGTCCTGAAGGCAGCTTAGGTTAAATTCAGCAGATGGCCCTTGAACTTCTAGAGCAACAACTTTCATTATGATGAACGGGGCTTTCACGATGATGACCTTGAGATTTTCAAATCTGGTTCCAAATTTGATGGTGGGAATGACATTGCGGGCATTGCGACTCTTTGGCTGGTTGCAGGAAAAATTTAGCATTGGGCACACCATTGCAGCAGCTTTAAGAGAGAAAACTTTGGGGTTAGCTATTTGGCCAAAACCTTGTAATCTTAGTGTAAGCACTAAAATTTAACAAAGTTCGATCTGTCGAACGTGTAAGTCCTTATTTAGTTTGTGGGGAGCTTTAAAAATTTAATAAAAGTAGTTTAAAAGTAGAAAAATTTGATTAATATAAGGAAATTTTAAAATCATGCGCAACACGACACAATTCAATTTAAGTTGTAAAATAGTAAGTCAAAGTTGAAAAAGGAGATGCAAAGTGTCTAGGTCCCAGTGCAGGACCAACTTAATAACGCACAATGCCTAGGTGGAACTAGTCCATCAACACACCTAATGGGGGTCTGACCCCACATGAAGTTTAAAAAGTTTTTAATGGCCTCTTGAACTTCTCTATTTGAAGGTGCTCGAATAGACAATCTTGAAGTTCAAAGAGTGGACCGTACTTTCCCAACACAGAAATGGGTAAATCATGTCAATGAAAGAAGGGTAATTTGGTCCAAGAGGGACATGTACACTTTATGGATGTGTGAAGATAAGATTTACTTATTTAATGTAGAGAAAAGCTATTCCCCAGCAGAGTCACCAGAAGCTGTCGACACTATTTTGGGTTTAGGAGTTGCCCGTTAAGCTGTTGGCCACCAGAATTGAAATCACGTCACCCGCTTCAGAAAGGCATTTTGATTTATATATAAATTTAAGTTTAGAAAAATATAAAATCAAACTGACCCTATAATTTTCACAATTTAAATGAAAGAACACTATACCATAAACCCTGTATCAATCCTGAAGGATAAACACAAAACTTGAGGATGTGATTCGATCAAATAAACTAAGAAATATATGACATCCATTTGGTCTGCGAAACCATTTTATTTGCCGACAAATTTCTCTTTTTAATATGAAGGATTAAATAGGGTTTATAATAACCTCGGTTCAGACAAGATTCCTATAAAGGCAAGTCCCTATTGTTAATTACATCTTAATTGACCAAAATCACTTATGAAAACTCTAGATAAAAATCAGAAAATATTATCTTTTAGGAGTAGAAGAGGATAGGATTTTTAAATGAAATGAGATAAAGAGGTGTGAAATGAGAATGGCTCAAATTTGGAGCATTTGTTGTAGAATCTAAAGGCGGGAGAACTAGGGGATGTCATAGATCAGAAGGAGAACCTTGGTGACTTCCCACTCTATCCTATTTTTTGGCTTTATTTTAGAGGAGAAATTTTTTATGTGTTTCATCATGCAAATTTTATTTGTTAAGGCTTACATTTGTGTGAAACAATCACACAAATAGCTTTGTGAGGATTTAGGTTATGACAAACGATAATCTTGAAATCCTAAGGCGAGTTAGGGCTTATATTGTACAGCAGAGCTGTACAAAGGCCTAAAGGTAGGGTGAGGATTTACATTGCAAAAGCAAACAACCTCTAAATCCTATGGCTTGGTTGTTTAATTCTAAGGAAGGAAGTTGGTTTAGCTGATGTAGACAAATTTTGCTGTTGAAGATGGCCTTGCTGCCCACTGTGCTAACTTCATGCTTCTCGCCATAACAAGTTTATTTTATAGGATGGTAGATTAAGATGTCAAATCAGATGGCCCTATGGTTAAAGTCCTTTAAATGTTGTGGGGGCATGTTAAAGTTGATTAGAGCGACACCAGTTAAGATTTTGTGGTTCCCTCGTTCCACTACAGCTATTTTCTATTAAATTCACTTACTCTAAATGAATTTACAAAACTCAACTGAATGAGTTCCATACTTTCATTTAGACTGTGGGAAGCCTCGTTAGCAATCTTAGGTTACCTCCTCCGAGGAATTCCCGATCATCCGATAGAGACGTCTTAATTTAGTTGCAGTTATGGTTTTGTGTGATGTTTATGTTAAATTTTCAGTTGTCTTATATTTTGAATGTTGTGGCAGTGAATTTTATCTTGGTTGATTTTAGTGTTGGTTTTGTTGCTATCCTAGCAGTTTTGGTTTTCATGTAGGGTGGCATCATTATTTAACATGCAAGTTTGTAAGCATAAAAGCACAGTGTGGAAAGTGTAGAAAAGACAGTAGTGTAAACTGTAAAAGCATACTTGGATAGTCTTTCCGTCATCTCCAACTGAAATTCAAAATGCATGTAAGAGCATTTTATGTAAAGCAAGAAAATAAGGTTCCTAGATTATATCGTGGTGAGTCCTTATTGGTTTGATTAAGGATGATTTTACTAAGCAAAACATATCATATTTAGTAGGTCTTCGAGGTATCCAAAAGGCCATGAGAAAAAAGCGGGTCCATGCTTCCCTCTCACCGTCCCGTGAAAAGCCTCAAGCTCATTTAAACTTATTATATTGCTTAATAATCCATCTTGTAAATACCCCTAATGTTCAGTGAACATCGATGTTTCAATTATCCTTAAGAGTAGGGTGATTATCATTTATGATTCAATTTGAGAATTATGTAGGTGGAGATCCTTAAAGGGGCAAGTTAGTGTTATTAAGACACTTAGCCAATTTTGGTTTTAACTTGAGCTTGAAGTGTTCAATTTCGAGTTGTATTCACTTTTCTAATCCTCATTTAAACAGAATTGATTTAGCTTAAGTCTCTACGAAGCCCTTAAGACCTTGGTGATTGTCTTAATAATAATTTTTTTTAAAAGAAATTTGAATTTTAAGTGNGAGTTGTATTCACTTTTCTAATCCTCATTTAAACAGACTTGATTTAGCTTAAGTCTCTACGAAGCCCTTAAGACCTTGGTGATTATCTTAATAATAATTTTTTTTAAAAGAAATTTGAATTTTAAGTGGTAATAATTCATTATCAAAACATTTGAATGTTATTTGAAAATCAAAATGGGGGTATAAAATTAATGAGGTATTAACACCCAAAACCATGCCCCTAAGTCTATGATCATTCGANTAGTTGTATTCACTTTTCTAATACTCATTTAAACAGATTTGATTTAGCTTAAGTCACTACGAAGCCCTTAAGACCTTGGTGATTGTCTTAATAATAATTTTTTTTAAAAGAAATTTGAATTTTAAGTGGTAATAATTCATTATCAAAACATTTGAATGTTATTTGAACATCAAAATGGGGGTATAAAATTAATGAGGTATTAACACCCAAAACCATACCCCTAAGTCTATGATCATTCGATTTGGTAGACTTCCAAAATTTGATAACTTAGGAAATTACAAATTTATCTTTCAATTAAGAAAAATGAAAATTGGTTTCTACCAATTAACTCCTTTGTGTTTCAANGATCATTCGATTTGGTAGACTTCCAAAATTTGATAACTTAGAAAATTACAAATTTATCTTTCAATTAAGAAAAATGAAAATTGGTTTCTACCAATTAACTCCTTTGTGTTTCAATCATCCAAATATGTTAATTAAGATGAAAGATCACCCATTTCCCTTTCTTGAATTAAGCCTAAATGTTAATTAAGGCTAAATTTCTAAAATTACACTTTTGCCCCTAAGGCTTTATCACAACATAATTTATCAAGTTTAATTCAAATGACTTTGGAATTTTTATCCCACTTCACTCATGGGTCAATTAAGACATAAAAGGAGAANTATGAAGTTTAATTCAAATGACTTTGGAATTTTTATCCCACTTCACTCATGGGTCAATTAAGACATAAAAGGANCATGAAGTTTAATTCAAATGACTTTGGAATTTTTATCCCACTTCACTCATGGGTCAATTAAGACATAAAAGGAGAAAGTGTGATTTTTTTCAAAATTGAATTTAATTTATAGAATTATTTACATGCAAAAAATAGGATTTTCAAGGAAAATTCCATAACTTGACCAAGGGAAAGCCTAATCCCTTGAAATTTTTAATAGAGGTAGACCTTGACCAGAGAACCACTTGGACCAAATTTCATGATTTTTTTAGTTTTTATTTCAATTATTAGAGTTATTTTAATTTTTGTAGTGTTAATTAATTACAAAATATTTTAAATGTGGAAAATTGATTTTGTTTAGCTTTAAAATTCAATATCTTCACTTAAAAAATTAAGAAAAATATTCCAATTGCTCCTAAGTGNGTTTTAATAGAGGTAGACCTTGACCAGAGAACCACTTGGACCAAATTTCATGATTTTTTGAGTTTTATTTCAATTATTAGAGTTATTTTAATTTTTATAGTGTTAATTAATTACAAAATATTTTAAATGTGGAAAATTGATTTTCTTAGCCTTTAAAAATTTTGTTTAGCTTTAAAATTCAATATCTTCACTTAAAAAATTAAGAAAAATATTCCAATTGCTCCTAAGTGCTTAGAAAATAATTTAGAATATTTCCATGAATTTTACAAATGCTGTGCTTTTTATTAATTTTTAATTATTTAAATATTTAAAGTAGGCTTAAAAATGAAGTTTTTAAAAAATTCTCCTGATCATAGATAACTNCTTTAATTATTTAAATATTTAAAGTAGGCTTAAAAATGAAGTTTTTAAAAAATTCTCCTGATCATAGATAACTCCCAAAATAAATTTTTATGATTTTTTTAGTTGTATTTTAATTACTAAAAATCATTTTAGCAGCAAAAAAGGCATTTAACTTAGAAAATCAAGTTAGGTTATCAAATGAACTCCAATAGTTTTGAAAATTTTATGGAGAGTTCTCCGAACTTCAAATTACAGTGGAGNCTTAGTTGTATTTTAATTACTAAAAATCATTTTAGCAGCAAAAAGGCATTTAACTTAGAAAATCAAGTGAGGTTATCAAATGAACTCCAATAGTTTTGAAAATTTTATGGAGAGTTCTCCGAACTTCAAATTACAGTGGAGATTAAAAGCCATGTCCTTTAAATGTTTATTTTTCCCAAATTAATTTTTTTGTGTTTTAGGGTTTTGTGAGAGTTAAGTGTGTTCTTAATGACTTAGCCCATGAAAAATTTTCCAAAGTGTTCTCTGGTCATATAAAATCTTTCAAAATTTTTTTAGATTTTTCCAAGGAACATGCTAATTATTATGTTTAATTTATGCAAATAATAGACATAAACTTGAAAAATATGGATATCTGTCTAGNTCAAAGCGTTCTCTGGTCATATAAATCCTTTCAAAATTTTTTTAGATTTTTCTAAGAAACATGCTAATTATTATGTTTAATTTATGCAAATAATAGACAAAAACTTGAAAAATATGGATATCTTTCTAGGGGTATTCTCTAACGTTGGAAAAATCAAAGAATATCCCCAATGACAGAGGCAAAAACAAGCTAAAGTATCAATCCATGGTGGAATGTCTACATGCATTGAGAGTTAAAAGACTAAAAACCATATTTAAATAATTAAGAATAAAATATCCAACAAATAAACTTCAAATCATTTCCACATTGTTTTCCTCTATTCACTGAGCACTAGGGTATTTTTCTTTTATTTTTTTAATTTTTCTACACTAATATATGAATTTTTGAAGGTCAAACATTTAAATAAATCAGAAATTACCCTATTTTTCTACTTAAACACGCGGCGCTGGCTAGATCCTAGGCAGCTCCGAATGGCGACGCGGTGCACTCCCATTTATCGTACTTTCCACCCTGGCATGCCACGCAGCCCGCGATTCTTGCATTAAGAGTTCATCCAGCTAGATCTCATCAGTTGATGAGATAAACGTTAGACGACTCCCCGTCATCCTCCCCAAGTAGGCTAACCCAAGAACCGTCCATACTAAAATCTTAAGATCTCCCTCTAGACTCAACCAAATCTCATGGGGTTTGTTCCTAGAGCTTTATCTACTCAAAATTAACCTATCTATATGGATTAGTGAAATACAGTAAATACGTATGGATGGTCAAAACAAGCTTAGTTTAGGGTTGGAGTTCAATACCTTTGTCTGAGAGGGGAGGCCTTAATCAGATGGTTGTGGTAGCTTTGATTGGTCTTAACAAACCTTCAAATGAAGTCCCAAGCTTTAGTAAATGGTCTACGTAAGAATTTGATCAAGCTTGATTTCAGTTGTTGGTCTAGTGCAAGGTTATAGGCTATTTGAGAGGGGACTTTTGTGGGGGATCAACTCTTCTCACTGTAGAGATGGTGTGTGCACAATTATTTAAGGTTTGGTTCAGTGTAGAGCTATTGGGAAATATTTTCTGGTTTCAACTAAAACTTTGAGCTCAAAATTGAACTCTCACAGAGCGAATAAGAGGGGGAAAATGGTGGACTTAATCTGAGAAGATCCTAGGGAGTCTCTAGAAGCAATTTGACAGAGTTTCTTTAGAAAATTTTCAGCTTCCCTCACTTGGCCATGGAGGTGAGCTTAAAATAAAATGTCTTATTGATACACCGTAAATATATGGATTTTTAGACCCATATTTTATACTTATTTTTGGTGATATTGCACTTTAATGGAAGATATTTTGATGTTTTCTTGCAGGTTATTGATTTTTAGGACTAAAAGCAAAAAGGAAGCAAAAAAGATGGAATTTGGAGTTAAAATGTTGTTTTTGAAGAAGTACTCAGTATTGATCACACCGACGATGCAGAACAACAGAACGTCTAAAATTTGTACTCAGCACTGACGACGCCAGTCTGGCGCTGACAGCGCCAAAGGCGGTTCAGTCCCCATTTCTAGAAGGTTCGATATATTTGGATGATTTTTGAAGAGTTTTTGGAGGCACCTCTTGGAGAACCGACCTTGCGTTTTATTTGGGGCTGAAGTTCATTAGGAAATGGACTTTTTTTTGCTCCACAACGTTCCACCATGCTCTATTTTTGCAATTCTTCATATCCATCTTCATTCCACCACCATATTGGAGTCCATTAGTGATTTTTTTTTCATAGTTTAGAGTTTGTGTGGTGAGATTTAGTGTGAAACATTCTGTAAGAGTGTTGGATAAGGAGAAGAGTGAGAGATATCTTCTTCCTGCATTTCTAAGGAAAGGCTACAAGGGATTTGCTTTGAGAAAGAGTTTTAGATAAGTTTTGTTTGTTTATTAGTGTTGCATGAACTTTCTTTTATATATGAAATTTGAGTTCTATTGTGTCCTTCTCATGAAGTCTGAGTAGTTCTATTTATCTTTCTCCCTACTCTGAGAAATGGTGAAATGAGGAGATAACATGGATGTGTCATTATTTAAATATAAAATAAATTGTGATGATTTTTCAACTCTGAACATAATTTACATTTTTATTTGGCCAATTGAATTGTTAAAATATGTTGTGAAACATATGATCCAAGAAATGGAGTATGAGTTCTACAACAAAGTGAGGATCACATTTGATTTCATGAAGGAGATTTTCGGTCATGGAATTAGTGGAAATAAATAGGGAAATGGAGTATGAGTTCTAAAATGCCCAATTTGGTCTTAGTGTTTTAAAACTAAAGAGAGATTTAGTCTTGAGGTGAAGGGAAGTGGGAGCTCTAGAGTGGGAGGTGGTATCCTCCTAGCCTAATAACGGATTTAGGGACTAAACCTAAGATTAGCCAATGATTTTCTATGCAATGTATCAGGCTAGAGAATTATAATTACTCCTATTTGGCGCAATACATATTATAAAAATTTATCTCACCTCATTTCACCAGAACCTCATTGTAGTGGGAATGATGCTTTTTCACATAAGAAATCTTCACTACATAGACATAGTTAATAAATTAGTAGTTCCTTTTTAAACTTTGTATTTCTGTTTTGCTAATAGTTAAGTACTTTAGTTTTTATAAAATCTCAACATTCAAAATTAGTGACAGTGATTTCGTTTGATTTTCTATAAATTTCATAGTAAAACTTATAATTGTCAATTTACACCTTCCCTGTGGGATCGATATTTGAGGCTTAAATAGAAAGTTCTTTATTACTTGATAATGATATGTATACTTGTGTAGAATCTTATTTTTAATTGCCTATATATATATATATATATATATATATATATATATATATATATATATATATATATATGTGTACNCAGTGATGTCAACTTCATAAATCCTTACATATAACAATCGGGATCAAGTTTTGGCACCGTTGCTGGGGAATGTAACAGTTAAATTTAGGTAAATTAAATAATTTTGATAAATTAAGATATGGTCACAAGCCCATATGGGACATTTACAAGCCCATATGGGACATTTTTTTTTCGTAGAATGCCTTTTGGACTATGCAATGCACCTGCAACATTTCAAAGATGGATGATGTCAATTTTTAGCAATTTTATAGAACATGGAATAGAAGTGTTTATGGATGATTTTTCTGTATTTGGTACTTCGTTTGAGTTATGTCTTAATAATTTAGAAAAAGTTATGAAAGTATGTGAAAAAGTTAACCAAGTATTAAATTGGGAGAAACTTCAATTTATGGTTGTAGGAGGCATTGTAATTGGGCATAAAATTTCTAAAAATGGCATGGAGCTAGATCCTGCAAAAATGCAAGTTATAGAAAAATTACCATCGCTTACTAGTGTTAAAAGGGTGAGATGTTTTCTAGGACATACTGGTTTTTACAGGCGCTACATAAAAAAATTTTCAAAAATAACTAAGCCGCTATGTCAACTTTAAGAAAAAGATACGAAATTTGATTTCGATGAGGAATGCATAAAAGCATTTGAATTATTAAGGAAAAAATTAATCATTGCACCTATAATAGTACCACCTGACTGGAAAAAAAATCATTTGAAATAATGTGCGATGCTAGTGATTATGCTATTGGGGCTGTAATACATCAAAAATATATGCATTTTTAGACCCATATTTTATACCTATTTTTGATGATATTGTACTTTAATGGAAAGTATNAACATACTGGTTTTTACAGGCGCTACATAAAAAAATTTTCAAAAATAACTAAGGAGCTATGTCAACTTTTAGAAAAAGATACAAAATTTGATTTCGATGAGGAATGCATAAAAGCATTTGAATTATTAAGGAAAAATTAATCACTGCACCTATAATAGTACCACCTGACTGGAAAAAAACCATTTGTAATAATGTGCGATGCTAGTGATTATGCACTTGGGGCTGTAATACATAAAAAATATATGCATTTTTAGACCCATATTTTATACCTATTTTTGATGATATTGTACTTTAATAAAAGTATGTTGATGTTTTCTTGTAGGTTGTTGATTTTGATGGCTTAAAGCAAAAAGAAAGCAAAAAAAGATGAAATTTGGAGTCAAAATGACATTTTTGAAGAAATGCTCAGCACNGTTGATGTTTTCTTGTAGGTTGTTGATTTTGATGGATTAAAGCAAAAAGAAAGCAAAAAAAGATGAAATTTGGAGTCAAAATGACATTTTTGAAGAAATGCTCAGCACCGGCAGCCCCGACTGCTCAGAACAAATTAACGCGGAGATTTTTGACTCAGGGCTGACGGCGCCAAAGGCGGTACAGACCCCGTTTCTAGAAGGTTTGATGTATTTGGATGATTTTTTGAAGAGTTTTTGGAGGCACCTCTTGGAGAACCAACCTTGGGCTCTATTTGGGGCCGAATTTCTTCAAAAAAAGTGCTCCTCTACTTTTATTTTTTGCACCACATCATTCCATTAAACCTCCATATTGAAGTCAATTGGTGATTTTGTTTTCATAGTTTAGAGTTCTTGTTGTGAGATTTAGTGTGAAACATTCTGTGAGAGTGTTTGAGAAGGAGAAAAGTGAAAAATATCTTCTTCCTGCATTTCTAAGGAAAGGCTACAAAGGATTTGCTTTAAGAAAGAGTTTTTAGATAAGTATTGTTTGTTTATCAGTGTTGTGTGAACTTAAATTTATATATGAAATTTGTGTTTTGTTATTTCTTTCTCATGAAGTCTGAGTAGTTCCTTCCATATTTCTCCCTTCTCTGAGATATGGTGAAATGAATAGATAATATGAAAATACCAATATTAAATTGTAAAATAAATTGTGATGATTTTTCAACTCCGAACTTAATTTACTTTTCGATCTGGCCAATCGAATTGGTAAAATGTGTTGTGAAACATATGATCCGGGAATGGAGTATGAGTTCTACAACAGAGTAAGGATCACATTTGATTCCATGAAGGAGAACATTGTTTATGGAATTAAGTGCAAATAGATATGTAGATATTCTTTGTTGGATGTAGAATTGGAGAACCTTTAGAGAGACAGACTAAAATTTTCAATTCAATCTTAGTGTTTCAAAACTAAAGCGAGAGTTAGCCTTCAGTTGAAGGGAAGTGAGAGCTCTGGAGTGGGAGTCGATATCCTCTAAGTCTAGCCACAAATTTAGGGACTAAACACTGAGATTAGCCAATGATTTTCTATGCACTGTATGAGGGTAGAGAATTAAAATTGCTCCTATTTGGCACAATACATATTATGAACATTTATCTCATGTGATTTTATCATAGCCTCATTGTAGTGGGAAGGATGCTTTTTCACATAAGAATTTCCGTTACATAAACATAGTTAATAGATTAGTATTTATTATTTTAAATTTTGCATATTTAATTTGATAATAGTTTAGAAATTTAATTTTGATTACATCTCAATAATTGAAATTAGTGAGAGCGATTTCAATTGACTTTATGTGAATTTCCTAGCAAATTTATCATTTCCAACTTAAGCCTTCCTCGTAGGATCAATATTTAGGGCTTAAATAAAAAGTAAATTATTACTTGATAACGATAGGTATACTTGCATAAAATCCAAATATTAGTTGACTATATTTAATTAAATTNATCCTATTTGGCACAATACATATTATGAACATTTATCTCATGTCATTTTATCATAGCCTCATTGTAGTGGGAAGGATGCTTTTTCACATAAGAATTTCCGTTACATAAACATAGTAAATAGATTAGTATTTATTGTTTTAAATCTTGCATATTTAATTTGATAATAGTTTAGAAATTTAATTTTGATTACATCTCAATAATTGAAATTAGTGAGAGCGATTTCAATTGACTTTCTGTGAATTTCCTAGCAAATTTATCATTTCCAATTTAAACCTTCCTCGTAGGATCAATATTTAGGACTTAAATAAAAAGCAAATTATTACTTGATAACGATAGGTATACTTGCATAAAATCCAAATATTAGTTGACTATATTTAATTAAATTTTACACAATCCATCACGAAAAAGAAGTCGGATCAAGCTTTTGGCGCCGTTGTGTGGGGAAACTAACGGTTCAATTAAATTATTTTGATAAATTAGGAAATTTAGAAATAATATATATACCATAAAAAATTATTATTATTATAAAAAATAAAAAAAATTAAAAATAAAAGATCCAAAAACAAATATTTTTATTAGAGTGTTACTTTGCTTGCTTTATTTGCTTTATTGGTTTGATTAAGGATGATTTTACTAAGCAAAACATATCATGTTTAGTAGGTCTTCGAGGTATCCAAANGAAATATTTTTATTAGTGTTTTACTTTGCTTGCTTTATTTGTTTATGCGAAAGATTGGATCTGAAGGTTTAATATCTTCGATTCAGAATTAGAACATACTATTAGAAAAATTTGAAAATAACAAAAAGAAATTAAAAATTTTAAAAAAATCGTGAATAACTTAGATAATCCAATAAATAAAAATCGACAAAGTTCTTTAAAAAATTATGCGAATCTGACAGCATATGAACCTCACTTGACTATTAAAAATCCCGATGTTGCTGCTAATTTATTTGAGCTTAAACCTGATATTATCTAAATGGTACAAAATATCAGTTTGGAGGATCACCTACTGAAGATCCTTACTTACATCTTGCTTGTTTTTTTTGAAATTTGTGCTACATTTAAATATGACGGAGTGTCTAATGATGCTTTTTGGCTTAAGCTTTTTCATTTTTCATTAAGGGATAAAGACAAGGCTTGGTTAAATTTGTTAGCACCTAGACCTATTAGAACTTTGGGAGAACTATCACAAAAATTCTTGGCTAAATATTTTCCACCCTCGAAAACCACTAAGCTTAGCTTTTGTCAGTTTGAAGGGGAATCAATATATGAAGCATGGGAAAGATTTAAATATCTTCTTAGGAAATGTCTACATCATGTTTTATCAGATTGGTTAATAATTCAAATATCTTACAATGGATTAGTAGGATCACTAAGATCTATTATAGATGCTGCTGCAGGTGGTTCATTAATGTCAAAACCTTTTGAGGAAGCATATTTTTTAATTGAAGAAATGACTACTAATAAATTTCAATGACCCTCTAAAAGGGTAAATCCTAAGAGAGTAGCTAGTATTCATGATTCTATGCAATGTCTATTTTGGCATCTCAAATTGCTGCTATTTCTAAAAAGATTGATCAAATGGGAATGAATTATTCTGAAGTACCCCCAGTATTAGAGGAGAATTTTCTAGGATAGATTATTGATACTCAATCATCTTATTAAACTTTAAACACTATAAATAATCAAAATAACAATCCCTATTCTAACTATTTTAAACCTGGTTGGAAAAATCACCCTAATTTTAGTTTGAATAATTATAATAATTCAATGAATCCATCCAAAAATCTAAACAATCAAGGAAATCCTAATTTTTGACCTTATTATCCTCCAGGATTTAACTCCATCCTAACGCACAAGTTAACGAAAAGAAGTCAACGATGGAAGAAGTAATGTTGAATATGAGAAATCAAATACAGAATCAAGGGGCTGCAATTAGAAATATTGAAAATCATTAGGATATATTGCTACTGCACTTAGTAATAGACCTTCTGGATATTTTCCAAGTACCGTGGAAGTTAATCCAAAAGATCAAAATAAAGAGCAAATTAAAGCTATTCAATTACGAAGTGGAAAAAAAATAAAAATAAGGATCCAAAGAGAAATTGAAGTTGATGAAGAAAAGGAAGAAATGGAAAATGATCAACAGGAAAATGAACAAACACAGAGCCCTGTAGAAAAACCATTACCTCCGTTTCCTCAAAGACTGAAATAGAAGAATAAAGATAAATAATTTACAAAATTTTTGGAAATCGTTAAGAAGTTAACGATGAAGGATGTATTAAACAAGAAAAGGAAGTTTACAGATCATTAGACTGTTGCACTTAGTGAAGAGTGTAGTGTTATTATTCAAAAAATGCTTCCTAAAAAATTAAAAGATCCTGGTAGTTTTACTATACCTTGTGCAATTGGTGAAAAGTTTTCAGAAAAGCTTTATGTGATTTAGGAGTGAGTATCAATCTTATGTTTTTATCAATTTTTAAACATTTAGATTTGGGAGAAATTTCCCCTACTACTGTAACTCTTCAGTTAGTTGATCGATCAATAAATTATCTAAAAGGAGTTATAGAAGATGTGCTAGTAAAAGTGGATAAATTTATTTTCCCTATAGACTTTATAGTATTGGATATGGAGGAAGACAAAGGATTCCCATTATTTTAGGGAGACCATTTCTTGCAACAAGAGAGCTGTAATATATGTGCAAAAATAAGAATTAATGATGAGAGTTAATGATCAAAAGTGAAATTTAATATAGCAAAAGCTATGAAATATCCTGTAACAGAAAAAGATAATGAATGTTTCAGGATGGAAGTAGCTGATTGTCTAAGTAATGAGCAGTTTAAAAATGAATTCGAAGATAAATTAATGCAAGGAGAAATTTTTAATACTGAAAATGAAGTAAAAGAAGAAGATTTAGATTAGATTCAAGGCAAATTTGAAGCATTAGACTTGTTGGAAAATAATAGTAAAAACCTTATTCCTTTAAGTATTAAACTACCTGAACTTGAATTGAAGATATTACCTGCCCATTTAAAATATGTATTTTTAGAAGAGTCAACTACATTGCCTGTTATTATATCTTCTGAGTTAACTGAAATTCAGGAAGAAAAGTTGATAGAGATGTTGAAAAAGTATAAAAAGGATTTTAGATGGACTTTAGCATATATTGAAGGAATTAGTCATTCAATTTGTATGCACAAAATTTTATTAGATGAATAGTATGAACCTACAGAGGATCCTCAGAGAAGATTAAACCCAATAATGAAATAAGTTGTTAAAAAACAGATTATAATGTGGTTAGATGCTGAAATTATATATCCTATTTCAGATAATGCTTGGGTAAGCCCAATTCACAGTGTTCTGAAGAAAGGAGGAGTGACAGTTGAAGAAAATGAGAACAATGAACCAATACCAATAAGACAAGTAACTGGTTGGTGAATTTGCATTGACTATAGAAAACTAAATATGACCAACAGAAAATATCACTTTCCTTTGCCCTTTCTAGATCAAATGTTGGATACATTAGCTGGGAACAAATACTATTGCTTTTTAGATGGATATACCAGCTATCACTAAATTCCAATTGCTCCAGAGGATCAATAGAAAACAACATTTACAAGCTCATATGGAACATTTGCTTTTCATAGAATGTCTTTTGGACTATGTAATGCACTTGCAACATTTCAAAGATGCATGATGCCAATTTTTAGTAATTTTATAGAGCATGTAATGGAAGTGTTTATGGATGATTTTTAAGTATTTGGGACTTTGTTTGAGTTATGTATTAATCATTTAGAAAAATTTTCGAGATATGTGAAAAAAATCAACCTTGTCTTAAATTGGGAAAAATGCCAGTTTATGGTTGCAGGAGGTATTGTTTTTAGGCATAAAATTTTTGAAAAAGGCATCAAAGTAGATCCTGCAAAAATCTAAGTTATAAAAAAATTACCACCTCTTAATAATGTGAAAGGGGTGAGAAGTTTTCTAGGACATGCTGGTTTTTACGGGCACTACATAAAAAAATTTTAAAAAATAATTAAACCCATTTGCCAACTTTTAGAAAAAGATACAAAATTTGATTTTAATGAGGAATTCATAAAGATATTTGAATTATTAAAGAAAAAAATAATCATGCAAAAGAAGGATGCTAAACCAAGATTAATTACACGAATACTTGTATTGCAAGAGTTTGATTTTACCGTGGTAGATAGAAAGGAAATGATAATCAAATAGTTGATTGTTTGTCTAAAATAAAAATAGAAATATAACTAATTTTATAGATGAAATTTTAGAAAATTTTCTTGATGAACATTTATATAGTATTGATAAAATGGATGTACCGTGGTATGATGATATCGTAAACTATATTGTAAGTGACATTCTACCACCTGATATCAAAAATCCACAATTAAAAAAATTTATCTATGACTCAAAAGTCTATTTTTGGGATGACACATATTTATATAAATAATGTAAAGATTTAATTATTAGAAGATGTGTGCCTTATGCCGAAACTCAACAGACAATTGAAAGATGTCATGATTCTGAATTTGGAGGACATTTTGGAATAAAAAGAACTGCATATAAGATTTTACAAGCTCGATTTTATTGGCCTACTATTTTTAGAGATGTTAATGAATATATTAGAACATGCTATATATGTCAACGAGTAGGATATATTTCTAAAAGAGATGAAATGCCTCTAAATTACACATTAGAAGTTGAAATTTTTTATGTGTGGACTAGATACTGCATTATGAGCATATAGAACTGCTTATAAAACTCCTATAGTAATGTTCCCATATAGATTGATTTTTGAAAAAACATGTCGTTTACCAGTAGAATTGGAACATAAAACATGTTGGGTTATTTAAGAATTTAATTTTAATTTAAAGAATGCTGGTGAGAAAAGGTTTTTGTAACTCAATAAACTCAAGGAGATTAGAAATGAAGCATATGATAATGCAAAAATCTATGAAGAGAAAATAAAAATATGGCATGATTGGAAGATTGTTAAGAAGAAATTTAAACCTAGATAAGAAGTTCTACAATATAATACAAGATTGAGATTGTTTCCAGGAAAACTAAAATTTAGATGGTTAGGACCATTTAAAGTGATTAAAGTCTATCATTATGGAACTATTATTATTAAAGATCCTAACTTTGGAAAGATATTTAAAGTTAATGGGCATTGTTTTGAACATTATTATGAAGGGAACATACCTAAATTTAAAGAAGTTTTAATGTTAAGTCAACCCAACTAAACAAATGGTATGTCGGGCTGACGACGTTAAACCAAGCGCTTTGTGGGAGGCAACCCATACTTATATTGCTATGTATTACTATTTAGTTTGTTAAGTGTCTTATATATTAGTAGATAATAATCCTACACAATTGCATTTATTATAAATTAAGTCAAATATTGGTATTGGAGGAAAATTTGGAATCGAATTGAATAAAAAAATGAAAATCACAATTTTGGCCACTGGCGCCAATGTCGCCCTAGATAACGAACATCAGCACCGACAGCGCCAATCGGTTGTGCTGATGATGCCGAGTACGGTTAGATATGTTTAGACAACTTTTGGCAGGTTTTGGTGCGGTTTCACTTCATAATAATAGCTGGGACAAGTTTAAAAAGGCTTAGAAACATCCTTGAATGCCTAGTAACTTCCTATTTTAGGATTCCATGGCTTCCAATTTAAGAAATTCTTTGAGGTATGGAGTTTTCAACAAAAGAAAGTTTATTAATTTCGATGCGCAATAATTATGCGATAGTGTTATTACAAAGAAGAGATTGATTGAGGAAAGAGGATTTGTTAATCATGGAGTGATCAAACCTACTGGTCCCATTGATAAAATCATTCTACAAAGGTGTTGGGAAGTTCTGTGTTACACTACGTTTGCGGTTGTCATACCTGTGGTGAAAGAGTTTTATGCAAACTTACATGGAATTACTCAAGGTGTTGTCTTCGTACGAGGTAAGACTGTACTATTTGCTCCTACAAGGATTAATGAATTGTATATGATGGACAACATTACAATTTGTCATTATACAAATTTCATTCCTACATGAGATTTGATGAAAGACGTGTATAGTCTTCTGACGGATGAAAATGATATGTGGGAGATACGAGGTGAAGGATATGTTAGTTTCTCCACTTAATTACTTAATCCAATTTCGAAGCAATGGAATTTCTTTATTGCTGCAAAATTACTCCCTATTATGAAATTTAATAGAGTCGCTAAAGAACGTGCTATTTTAAGTTACTGCATTCAAAAGGAAATACCCATTGATATAGGGTCTATTTTATTTAAATCTATTATGGGTATCCTTACTAATGGACCAATTTATGGACTTGGGCATCCATCTACCATCTTTTTGATTTGCAGTCAAGCCCAAGTTCCATATGCAAGTTGGGAAAACACTTTATTACCTTGGGAGCCCATGAATCCTATATATGAGAATTATTGTGGAAATGGAAATGAAGTATTAGAAGCCATCATAGATCAATCTTCACATGNTGAAGAAAATTGAAAGGGAACTTCAGAGTATTATGAATGCAGTAGGAGATCTTAAATACCTTTTTGATCACCTAAATTAGAGAATGAAAGAAGATTTTGATCACACTGAAACTTTTGAATCAGGATTAGTTCGGATGTTTAAAGAAAATGGGTGGATCGAAGAAAATTTGACAGATCAATTCTCGTACCAATCCTTCTACAACTTATATGTTCATTACCAATCTATGGGAGATATCAAAGGAGGAGAAAGCACAGAAGATAAGGCGTAATAATTGAAGAATTTAAATTCTCTATCTAATTTAGAACATTATATATATTTAGTGTAACTGTGTGGATTTAATTTAGTTTGGTTTGTTTTTTTTTTTTTTTTTTTTTTTTTTTNCCAATCTATGAAAGATATCAGAGGAGGAGAAAGCACTGAAGAAGAGGCATAATATTTGAAGGCTTTAAATTCTCTATTTATTTTAGAACATTGTATATATTTAGTTTAATTGTGTGGATTTGATTTGATTTGGTTAGTTTTTTTTGCTTTAGAATTCTGAACTTTGATTGTATGTATAGTTTTGTGACAGCGTTTAGTGTTGTGGCTTGATTTCAATGATGATTTATAATTAGTTTGGTTAATATGTGTGATTGTGTAATTAAAAATTTGTGTTTGTAAAAAGTGTACTTTCATATATAAAAGTTAGTTTGTTGTTGTTTGTGAAAATTGGTGTGGTGAAATGTTTTGTTTTGTAAATTATTATTAGATAAAAATTTGTGTTTAAAATATTAAAAAATTTTGAGTAAATCGATAGGAAATTGAAAATTAAAAAAAAATCAAAATATGAAATTTTTGGGCCTTTAGCGCCGAAGGCGCCCTCGACCACACTGCAGATTTTAACCCCTGAAAATTCACAATTTTAACCGTGGCCACAGTTTCTATGCTTAAGTCATCTTCAACCTTCATTTTGGGTGGCTAGGGCTTGATTGTGGTTGGATTTGAGGCTATTTAGAGGCTAAAAGACTTCGGATTTCATCTTATCTAGGTANTGACAATGATTTATAATTAGTTTTTTTAATATGTGTGATTATGTAATTAAAAATAATTGTATTTGTAAAAAGTATACTTTCATATACAAAAGTTAGTTTGTTGTTGTTTGTGAAAATTCGTGTTGGTGAAATATTTTATTTTATGAATTATTGTTAGATAAAAATTTGTGTTTAAAATACTAAAAATTTTGGAGTAAGTCGATAGGAAATTAAAAATTAAAAAAAATCAAAATATGAAATTTTCGGGCTTTCAGCGCCAACGGCGCTAGAATCGGTGATGACGGCGCCCTCGACCCGACAACAGATTTTAACCCCTAAAATTTGCAATTTTTACTGTGGCCACTATTTTTACACTTAAGTCATCTTCAACCTTCGGTTTGGGCGGCTAGGGCTTGATTGTGCTCGGATTTGAGGCAATTTAGAGGCTAAAAGACTTCGGATTTCATCTTCTATAGGTAAGAGCTACACTTTAAACCAAAATTTTTTTATTTTCACCAAGGATTTATCTCACATTGCATGGATCCGAAAATGTGAAAATTTTTTTGAGAAATTTTTGAAAAAATCCCTTGGTGTGAACTCTTATATAGTGATTTGAATTTTAAAATGTTTTAAATTTTTATTTTTGGAATTTTAGAATTTATTCAAATTTTTCAAATTTTTCTAGATTTCTTATGGCACCTAGATCGAGCAAAAGGAAAGTAGAATATGACGAGCAGAGATTTGTTAGCTTTAGAGCCAGTGCTCGATCTCATAGCATTTGTGAAATAAAAAAGTAATTCAGGACTGAGGTTTTAAAAATCCAGGAGGAGAAGTTGACCGTTTGATTATTGATCGGCAATGGGAAAACTCTTGTTATTTTATTGCCGATGCGATAGCTGGGATTGTAATGGAATTTTATGCCAACCTTCCTGAAGCTTTTGATGATTATGTATTTGTTCGTGGNGTCTAAGGCCTGACATTATTTTATTTCTAGAAGAATGATTCTAAAAAACCATCATAGTGAGGTGACCAAAGATAGAGCCATCCTGAACTACTGTATTCAACAAGTTATGGACATAAATGTGGGCTATATTATTTATATGAACACTCGATATATTGCTCTGGGAGGGACTTCTGGTGGATTGGCACACCCTGCTCTTATGTACACACTTTGTGAGCAGGAAGGAGCTGATTTTAGACCTGATGAGGAGAGGATTGAACCTGAGAGACATATTGGGCCTGCTAACATCAAGACATATGAATCTCATGTTGACTGGAGATCTGGCAGTAAGGCTAAAGATATTCCTTCTACTTCTAGGGATATTCCTTCTACCTCTCATTGACCTACTTCTAGAGACCCCAGCAACAGAGAACTTTTAGATCAGATGATGATACAACAGGGAGATATTTTGAGGATGGATTATAGAATGCATAATATGGAAACCAGAAATGCTCACCTAGATGATTTGATTCATAAAAAATTTTATTATGATGATGCTTTAGTTAGATACATGAGGGGAGCACATTCAGTTTGATTCCCTGTTCACCCTGTGTTTACTCCATATCAGCAGCAGAAGTTGGATGCAGATGAAGACGAAGATGATATTGACTAGTGATCTTTTTGTTTGTTTGTTTGTGTTTATATTGTGTGATTGTATTGTTTGTGTTGTGATATTGTTTAGACTTTGTTTGTTATGTTATGTGACCAAAGGAAAATATGTTGAGGTTTTCATACTTATTTTATATTATTTTTAATGATATTGCACTTTAAAGAAACGTATTTTTGATGTTTTGTTGCAGGAATAATGAATTAGGGTCATTGGAGCAAAAATGTGCAAAAAAGAGCGAATTTGGATTGAAAAGGACCAAAATGTGGATATTTGAACTAGGGCGCCGACGGCGCCCTCGACGCCACCGACGACGAGTTTTTCCCGAGGCTACAGGACAAAATTCTCCAGAAGTCCGCCGATGGCGCCCTCAAGGTTGCCGACGACGAGCTCGGCGATTATGCCTTCTCAAGCTTTGGATAAGGCTAAATTTTGAAGGGATGCTTAGGCAACTCTTGGGAAAGCTCATCCACAAGTTAAAAAGATTATTTTAGCGGAAAATTGAAAAAGGCTAGAGGAGGGGAGACTAAAAATTGAAGTGTGAAACAAGTGTAGAGAGTCTAATTTGCGAGGAATTCTTTGAGAGATTGTAAGCGTGAGGGGAAAGTGAGAGATTTCTTCCTCCTTGCTACTTCAAAGAGGAATTCTGTTTATTGTAAAGAAAGGAAGAGATTCAGAGGAACTTCAAGGAATGTTCTTGGGGAGAAATTAGAGATAAGTAATTTACTTGTTGCAGTTTGTATGCCTTTGATTTTATATATAAATTCCGAGTTTTGTCGTATTTTTCTCATGAGATCTGAGTAGTTTTCTCTGTCGTTCTCCTTGTCTCATGATTTGTGAAATGATGATTTGAATTGGTGAAGCCATGAAAATGTTTAAGAAATTGTGATGCTCTTTTCACTTCGATCTTAATTTACTTTCAATCTGACCAATGGATTTGTTAAAATAAGTTGAGTTTTATAACTAAAGTGAGGATTACATCCACGATTTAGGGAGGTCAAAGCCCTTAGAAATTGGGTGCAAATAATATTATTGGGCATAGAATTGGAGATTTTAAAGTGACAGACTAAAATCCCCAATTTGGTCCTATCGTTTAGGTGCTGAAGTGTAGATGTTAGCCCTCAGGTGAGGGGAATGTGGGAGCTTCAAAGTGAGAGCCGGTATCCTTCCAGCCTAGCCGCAGATTCAGTAAACAAGCGTAGGATTAGTCAATTTTTCTTTATGCCTGGACCAAAGGGTAAGGAATATGTATGCTCCAATTTGACACAATATAATTTGAACTAATTCACTTTATCCATTCACTATAATTTCTTGACAAGGAGAAGGAGCACAATATAATTTGAACTAATTCATTTTATCCATTCACTATAATTTGGTAAAGAATAGGTATGCTCCTATTTGACACAATCTAAATTGAACTAATTCACTTTATCCATGCAATATAATTTGAACTAATTCACTTTATCCATTCACTATAATTTCTTGACAAGGAGAAGGATTCTTTCTTATATATTGAATATCACAAATTAAACCCTACTTTCTATCTTTAGTTTTTTATTAGTTCAATTTGAACTAATTCACTTTATTCATTCACTTTAATTTCTTGACAAGGAGAAGGACATTGAACTAATTCATTTTATCCATTCACTATAATTTCTTGACAAGGAGAATGATGCTTTCTTTAGATATTGAATATCACGTCGAACCTTCATTAGTATAATTAATTATTTAATAATTATTAAAATTACATATTTATTTCAATTAAACCCTCATTAGCATAATTAGTTATTTATGAGTTATTAAGAAAATTACATATTTATTTCAATTGTCTATTATTAACCCTAACTT
This sequence comes from Phalaenopsis hybrid cultivar, assembly GCA_002079205.1. Lineage (NCBI taxonomy): Eukaryota > Viridiplantae > Streptophyta > Magnoliopsida > Asparagales > Orchidaceae > Phalaenopsis > Phalaenopsis hybrid cultivar. Next base: position 39,132 of record JXCR01145609.1, read on the forward strand.
TCTATCATTAGTTATTTATTAGTTATTCAAATTATTTACTTATTTCAATTGCCTATAAAACCTTCATTAGCATAATTAGTTATTTAATAGTTATTAAAATTATATATTTATTTCAATTGCCTACCCTCATTAGTGTAATTAGTTATTTAAGAGTTATTAAAATTACATATTTATTTCAATTGTCTATTAGTGACATATTAGTAAAATTAGTTATTTAAGAGTTTAAAATTACATATTTATTAAATTGCCGCACCTCTCCTTACATTAGTTATTATTAGTTAGTAAAATTATCCATTTATTTCAATTGCCTATTAGTGACAGATAAACAAATTGAACGTCGTTGTATCTATTAGTGATAGATAAGCAAATTGAACGTCGTTGTTGTGATTAAAGTCCTAATAGATCAGTACCATTAGTTATTTAATAGTTATTAAAATTACATATTTATTTCAATTGCCTATCAGTGACAGATGAGTTATTTAAGAGTTATTAAAATTACATATTTATTTCAATTGCCTATTAGTGACAGATAAGCCAAAATTGAACTTAGTCGTTGCGATTAAAGAATTGATTTTCTAAAATCTTAGTTCGCAATTCTAAACCACTCTCTATGGGATCGATATCTAGGACTCAATTAGAGTTCTATATTACTTGAGCAATACGTATACTTGCATTGATAAGTGTGACATTACAATTATTGAATATTTATTACGTCCATATTTAACTTATAGTTTTAAACATCTATAAAGTCGTCGCTCATTATGTGAAACTGTAATGTGGAAGATTGTTTTCATTTTTAGAATTTAATTTAGTTCTGTTGTTATTTTAAACACTTTGTTATGTTTTGTGATTAGATTGTTCTCTGCAAATTTTATATGTATTATGTGCAATTTAATGTTTTTAGCCTTGTAGTTTTCATTTTAGCACCTGCAGTATTTTCAAAATTTTGTTAAAAAATCTAGAAATCTCCAACTGGTATAATTTTTTTTATGTATTTAATGCTTTCTTTTACCCTTCATTTTTAAAGCTCTTCATGTAAAAATCTTTTAAAATATTTAAGTTTAGGGGGGGGTGGGAGAAGAAGAAAAATCATTTTTGGAAAGAGAGAAAGAACTTAATTTTCTTTGTCCTCAATTAATTATATTTTCAAAATTTTAAAGTGAATATGACCTTTGGTATTAGAGGTTAACTTTGGATAACCATATTTTTGTTTCTAAATATATAGTAAATTTAAGTTAAAATTTTCAATAATAAAAATTAATTCTAGGGGCTAAGATATTTGGTAAAAGAGAATAAGACTATGTTTTCTATTTTTAGTAAAGGAAATTTGTATTTTTGAAGTATTAAAAATCTTAAAAGATTCATTGTAAAAAAGAAAAGAATTAAACTTTATGAAATCTTAAGTTAATAAAATTTGTTAAATTCATGTAAGAAGAAAAGAATTAAACTTTATGAAATCTTTAAGTTAATATAAATTTGTTAAGTGAAGAAAATGTAATAAGTTTTTAACTTTATGAAGAGGATAGTGAATTTCAAAATCATTAAAGGCTATCCAGATATAGTAATCCTCGTTTTTAACTTTAAGAAGAGGATAGTGAAGTTCAAAATCATTAAAGGCTATCCAAATATAGTAATCCGTTTAACTTTAAGAAGAAGATAGTGAAGTTCAAAATCATTAAAGACTATCCAGATATAGTAATCCTCACATAANGAAAGAAAGAAAAGTAAAAGGGATTAAAAATGATCCTGAAAAGAAAAGAAGAAGAAAAAAAACTATATGGGGAGAAGCTTGAGGAGATGCCTAATTAAAAATTGGCTTCACTNAAAAGAAAGAAAAGTAAAAGGGATTAAAAATGATCCTGACAAGAAAAGAAGAAGAAAAAAAACTATATGGGGAGAAGCTTGAGGAGATGCCTAATTAAAAATTGGCTTCACTTGAATCAACTTAAAGAAAATGACTTGAACACATTTTCTAAACTTTTTATTTGAATGTTAACTTAATTTTTAATAAAGTTTTATGAAGTTACTTTTCATATGAATTTGCTAAGTGACTTTAATATAACAAATTGCAATTTTTCTTGAAAGAACTAGAGGATCAGAAACCTTAGACTTTATTATTGAATATCTTTACACCTTTAGTATTAACTGGAGTTGTTTTGAAATTTTCTTAAGTTATACAATTATATTTGGACATCTAAAATATGAAATTCTAAAAGTTAAGGTCTTTATCATAAGTCATGTATTTTTTATGTAATAAAAAAGTTACTTGAGGACAAGTAACATGTAAGTTTAGGGGATTTGATACACCAAAAATATATGCATTTGTAGACCCATATTTTATACCTATTTTTGATGATATTGCACTTTAANCTTTATGAAGTTCCTTTTCATATGAATTTGCTAAGTGACTTTAATATAACAAATTGCAATTTTTCTTGAAAGAAATGGAAACCTTAGACTTTATTATTGAATATCTTTACACCTTTAGTATTAATTGGAGTTGTTTTGAAATTTTCTTAAGTTATACAATTATATTTGGACAACTAAAATATGAAAGTCTAAAAGTTAAGGCCTTTATCATAAGTCATGTATTTTTTATGTAATAAAGGAGTTACTTGAGGACAAGTAACATGTAAGTTTGGGGGATTTTGATACACCAAAAATATATGCATTTGTAGACCCATATTTTATACCTATTTTTGATGATATTGCACTTTAATGAAAGGTATTTTGATGTTTTCTAGCATGTTGTTGATGTTTAAGGCTTAAAGAAAAAAGAAAGCAAAAAGGATGAAATTTGGAGTTAAAATAACGTTTTTGAATAAATGCTCAGCGCCGACGACGCGGAACAAATTAACGCGGAATTTGTTTACTCAGCTTCGATGGAGCCAGACCAGCGCTGACTGTGCCAAAGGCGGTGCAGACCCCGTTTCTAGAAGGTTTGATGTATTTGGACAATTTTTTGAAGAGTTTTCGAAGGCACCTCTTAGAGAACCGACCTCGGGCTCTATTTGGGGCCGAATTTCATCAGAAAAAGTGCTCCTCTACGTTTTTCACTCCTCTACTTTCATTTTNCAAAATAACGTTTTTGAATAAATGCTCAGCGCCGACGGCGCGGAACAAATTAACGCGGAATTTTTTTACTCAGCTTCGATGGAGCCAGACCATTGTTGACTGTGCCAAAGGCGGTGCAGACCCCGTTTCTAAAAGGTTTGATGTATTTGGACAATTTTTTGAATAGTTTTCGGAGGCACCTCTTAGAGAACCGACCTCGGGCTCTAGTTGGGGCCGAATTTCATCAGAAAAAGTGCTCCTCTATGTTTTTCACTCCTCTACTTTCATTTTTCACACCACATCATTCCATTCCACTTCCATATTACAGTCAATTAGTGATTTTATTTTCATAGTTTAGAGTTTTTGTGGTCAGATTTAGTGTGAAACTTTCTGTGAGTGTTGGAGAAGGAGAAAAGTGAGAGATATCTTCTTCTTGCATTTCTAAGGAAATGCTACAAAAGATTTTCTTTCAGAAAGTGTTTTCAGATAAGTATTGTTTGTTTATCAGTATTGTATGAACTTTCTTTTATATATGAAATTTGTNGTACAAAAGATTTTCTTTCAGAAAGTGTTTTCATATAAGTATTGTTTGTTTATCAGTATTATATGAACTTTCTTTTATATATGAAATTTGTGTTTTGTTATTTCTTTCTCATGAAGTCTGAGTAGTTCCCCTTTATTTTATATATGAAATTTGTGTTTTGTTGTGTCTTTCTCATGAAGTCTGAGTAGTTCACTCTAATCCTTCTCCCTACTCTGAGATATGATGAAATGAATAGATAATATGAATGTACCAATATTAAATTGTAAAATAAATTGTGATGATTTTTCAACTCCAAACTTAATTTACTTTTCGATCTGGCCAATGAAATTGTTAAGATGTGTTGTGAATCATATGATCCGGGAAATGGAGTATGAGTTCTACAACAGAATAAGGATCACATTTGATTCCATGAAGGAGAACATCGTTTATGGAATTAAGTGCAAATAAATAGGGAGATATTCTTTGTTGGGCTTTAGGGTGACAAACTAAAATCTTCAATTCAGTCTTAGTGTTTCAAAACTAAAGTGAAAGCTAGCCTTAAGGTGAAGGGAAGTTGGAGCTCTAGAGTGGGAGTCGGTATCCTCCTAGCCTAGCTACGGATTTAGGGACTAAACATTGAGATTAGCCAATGATTTTCTATGCATTGTATCAGGGTTGAGAATTAAAATTGCTCTTTTGGCACAATACATATTATGAACATTTACTCATTTCATTTTACCATAGCCTCATTATAGTGGGAATGATGCTTTTTCACATAAGAATCTCCGTTACATAAACATAGTTAATAGATTAGTATTTACTATTTTAAATTTTGCATATTTGATTTGATAATAGTTTAGAATTTAATTTTGATTACATCTCAACAATTGAAATTACTGATAGTGATTTAAATTGAGTTTCTGTGAATTTCTTAGCAAATTTGTCATTTTCAATTTAAACATTCCCCGTAGGATCGATATTTGGGGCTTAAATAAAAAGTCTATTACTGCTTGATAACGAAACATATATATGTGTGTAGAATCCAAATATTAATTGATTATATTTAATTTAATTTTAGACAATCTATCGCAACAAAGAAGTCAGATCAGGCTGTATTAGGACAAAGGCATGAAAAAGTTTTTAAAGTTATATATTATGCTAGTAAGACTCGAAATGATGATCAAATTAACTGTACTACTACTGAAAGAGAGTTATTAGCTATTGTTTATGCCTTTTGATAAATTTAGACCTTATTTAATTGGAATTAAATGTATAGTGCATACAGATCATTCAGCTATTAAATACTTAATGCAAAAGAAGGATATTAAACAAAGATTAATTAGATGGATACTTCTATTGCAAGTATTTGATTTTATCGTGATTGATCGAAAGGGAAACGATAATCAAATAACTGAACATTTATTTAGAATAAAAATAGAAATACTAATTAATTTTGCAAATTAATTTTTAGAAAATTTCCTAGATGAACAGTTATATAGTATTGATGAAATGGATGTACCGTGGTATGCTGATATAATGAATTATATTGTAGGTGATATTTTACCCCCTAATATGAAAGATCCAGAATTCACGAAATTTATATATGTTTCAAAAGTCTATGTTTGGGATGACCCATATTTATATAAACAATGTAAGAATCTAATTATTAGAAGATGTGTGTCTTATGAAGAAACTCAACGGATAATTGAAAGATGTCATAATTCTGAATTTGGAGGATATTTTGGAACAAATAGAACTGCATTTAAGATTTTTCAAGTTGGATTTTATTGGTCTACTANAAGCTAGCCTTAAGGTGAAGGGAAGTTGGAGCTCTAGAGTGGGAGTCGGTATCCTCCTAGCCTAGCTACGGATTTAGGGACTAAACATTGAGATTAGCCAATGATTTTCTATGCATTGTATCAGGGTTGAGAATTAAAATTGCTCTTTTGGCACAATACATATTATGAACATTTACTCATTTCATTTTACCATAGCCTCATTATAGTGGGAATGATGCTTTTTCACATAAGAATCTCCGTTACATAAACATAGTTAATAGATTAGTATTTAATATTTTAAATTTTGCATATTTGATTTGATAATAGTTTAGAATTTAATTTTCATTACATCTCAACAATTGAAATTACTGATAGTGATTTCAATTGAGTTTCTGTGAATTTCTTAGCAAATTTATCATTTTTAATTTAAACATTCCCCGTAGGATCGATATTTGGGGCTTAAATAAAAAGTCTATTTCTGCTTGATAACGATACATATATATGTGTGTAGAATCCAAATATTAATTTATTATTTTTAATTTAATTTTAGACAATCTATCGCAACAAAGAAGTCAGATCATGCTGTATTAGGAGAAAGGCACGAAAAAGTTTTTAAAGTTATATATTATGCTAGTAAGATTCAAAATGATGCTAAAATTAATGGTACTACTACTGAAAGAGAGTTATTAGCTATTGTTTATGCCTTTTGATAAATTTAGACCTTATTTAATTGGAATTAAATGTATAGTGCATACAGATCATTCAGCTATTAAATACTTAATGCAAAAGAAGGATGTTAAACCAAGATTAATTAGATGGATACTTCTATTACAAGTATTTGATTTTATCGTGATTGATCGAAAGGGAAATAATGATCAAATAACTGAACATTTGTTTAGAATAAAAATAGAAATACTAATTAATTTTGCAAATTAAATTTTAGAAAATTTCCTAGATGAACAGTTATATAGTATTGATGAAATGGATGTACCGTTGTATGCTGATATAATGAATTATATTGTAGGTGATATTTTACCTCCTAATATGAAAGATCCAGAATTGAGGAAATTTATATATGATTCAAAAGTCTATGTTTGGGATGACCCATATTTATATAAACAATGTAAGAATCTAATTATTAGAAGATGTGTGTCTTATGAAGAAACTCAACAGATAATTGAAAGATGTCATGATTCTAAATTTGGAGGATATTTTGGAACAAATAGAACTGCATTTAAGATTTTTCAAGTTGGATTTTATTGGTCTACTATTTTTAAAGATGTTAATAAATATATTAAAACATGCGATAGTAGTCAACAAGTAGGAATTATTTCTAGAAGAAATGAAATGCCTCTAAATTACACATTGGAAGTTGAAAATTTTGATGTGTAGGGATTAGATTTTATGGGACCATTTATGCCTTCATTTGGAAACTTATATATATTACTTGTTGTTGATTATATGTCTAAATGGATTGAAGCTATTGTTGTACCTAGATGTGATGCTCGGAGTGTTTCCTAATTTTTAATTAGAATTATTATTTCAAGATATGGAATGTCGAGAGTAATTATTACTGATGGAGGATCTCATTTTGAGAATAAGAGAATAAAAAAATTAATTAAGAAATATGATATTATGCATAAATTCTCTACTGCTTATCATCCTTAGACTAGCGGTCTTGCAAAGAAATCAAATCGTGAAATTAAATTTATTTTAGAAAAAGCAGTAAATCTTTATAAATTGGATTGGTCTGCTAGACTAGATACTGGATTATGGGCATATAGAATTGCATATAAGTCTCTTATAGGAATGTCCCCATACAAATTGATATTTGGAAAAACATGCCACTTACCAGTAGAATTAGAGCGTCNCGGTACCTAGATGTGATGCTCGGAGAGTTTCTAAATTTTTAATTAGAATTATTATTTCAAGATATGGAATGTCGAGAGTAATTATTACTGATGGAGGATCTCATTTTAAGAATAAGAGTATAAAAAAATTAATTAGGAAATATGATATTATGTATAAATTCTCTACTGCTTATCATCCTTAAACTAGCGTTCTTGCAAAGAGATCAAATCGTGAAATTAAATTTATTTTAGAAAAAGCTGTAAATCTTTATAAATTGGATTGGTCTGCTAGACGAGATACTGGATTATGGGCATATAGAACTGCATATAAGACTCTTATAGGAATGTCCCCATACAAATTGATATTTGGAAAAACATGCCACTTACCAGTAGAATTAGAGCGTCAAGCATTTTGAGCTATTAAGGAATTTAATTTTAATCTAAAAGATGCTGGTGAGAAAAGATTAGCTCAATGAACTTAAGGAGATTAGAAATGAAGCATATAATAATGCAAAAATCTATAAAGAGTGCTATTAAGGAATTTAATTTTAATCTAAAAGATGCTGGTGAGAAAAGATTATTGCAACTCAAAAACTTGAGAAAATAAGAAATGAAGCATATGATAATGCAAAAATTTATAAAGATAAAATGAAAATATGGCATGATCGAAAGATTATTCAAAAGAAATTTAAACTTGGACAAGAAGTTCTATTATATAATACAAGATTGAGATTGCTTCCAAAAAAACTGAAATCCAGATTGTTAGGACCATTTAAAGTGATTAAAGTTTATCATTATGGAACTGTTGTTATTAAAGATCCTAACACTAGAAAGATATTTAAAGTTAATGGGCAACGTCTGAAACACTAGTATGAAGGGCACATACCTCAATTTAAAGAAGTTTTAATGTTAAGTCAACCCAACTAAACAAATGGTATGTCGGGCTGACGACGTTAAACCAAGCACTATGTGGGAGGAAACTGTCGGCACATTGAGTGGGAGTTCTGAACGTTATTCGGTAAGCCCACAGAGCTTCCAACAATTTATTGTGCCAGTCTCANAAAGTTCTATTATATAATACAAGATTGAGATTGTTTCCAAAAAAATTGAAATCCAGATTGTTAGGACCATTTAAAGTGATTAAAGTCTATCATTATGGAACTGTTGTTATTAAAGATCCTAACACTGGAAAGATATTTAAAGTTAATGGGCATCGTCTGAAACACTAGTATGAAGGGCACATACCTCAATTTAAAGAAGTTTTAATGTTAAGTCAACCCAACTAAACAAATGGTATGTCGGGCTGACGACGTTAAACCAAGCACTATGTGGGAGGAAACCCATACATATATGTCTATGCATTACAATTTTCTTTGATAAGTGTCTTATATATTAGTAGATAATAATCCTACACAATTGCATTTATTATAAATTAAGTCAGATATTGGCATTGGAGAAAAATTTGCAATTAAATTGAACGAAAAAATGAAAGTCGTAAATTTTTGGCCACTGGCATCGACGAGGCCAAAATGGGCGCCGACGGTGCCCAAGAAAATAGACCTCAGCGCCAGTAGCGCCAATCGGGAGTACCAACGACACCAAGAGTTGTTTGACGGTTCAGACAACTTTTGGTAGACTTGGGCAGGGTTTCAGTCTATAATAACCACTGGGAGGTGTTTTTAATATCCTAAAAACTTTATAGGATGCTTAGAAACTTCCTATTTTTAGATTCTATGGCTTCCAATTTCAGAAATACTTCAAGATATGGAGTTTTTAATAAAAGAAAGTTTATTAGTTTTGATGCGCAGAGATTATACAATAAAGTTATTACAAAGAAGAGATTGATCAAGGAGAGAGGATTTGTTAATCATAGATTGATCAATTCAATTGCTCTGGTTGACAAGATCATTTTGCAAAGACGATGGGAAGTTCTGTGTTACACTATCACTGCGGTTGTTGTGCCTATAGTGAAGGAGTTCTATGCAAATCATAAGGAATTACCCAAGGAGTTGTCTTCCTATGAGGTAAGGCTGTACCATTTATTCCTGCTAGGATTGATGAATTGTATCTGGTAGAACATGTTCCAATATGTCATTATACAAATTTCATTCCTATGCGAGATTTGATGCAAGATGTTTATAATTTTCTAACAAATGAAAGTGATATGTGGGAAGTACAAGATGAAGGATATATTAGTTTTTCCGTTTCATCACGTAATCCAAATTTGAAGCAGTGGCATTTTTTTATTTGTGCAAAATTACTCCCTACTATGAATATTAGTAGAGTCACCAAGGAAAATGCTATTTTAAACTACTGTATTCAAATGGAAAAACCTATTGATATAGGTTCAATTATATTTAAATTTGTAATGGGTATCATTATGAATGGGCCAATTTATGGACTTGGACATCCTTCTACAATTTTTCTAATTTGCAGCAATCCAAAGTGTCATATGAAAGTTGGGAAAAATTTTTTCTACCATTGGTGCCCATGATCCCTATTCAAGATCAGTATGTTGGTAATGCAAATGAAGCAATAAATGCTATTATGGATCATTCTTCACAAGCTTCAACTCCATTAATACAACCAACAGTAGGAATTTCGCTTGCTTTGGAGAAGAAATCAAAGAAAATTGAAAGGACACTTCAGAGAATTATGAATACAGTGGGAGATCTTAAGTAACTTTTTAATCACCTTGATTAGAGAATGAAAGAAATTTTGATCATACTGGAACTTTTGAAGGAGGATTAGTTCAGATTTTTAAAGAAAATGGGTGGATCGAAGAAAATTCGACATATCAATTCTCGTACCGATCCTTCTACAACCTATATGTTCATTACTAATCTATGGGAGATATTAGAGGAGGTGAAAGCACTGAAGATGAAGCAAAATGATTGATGACTTTGAATTCTCTACTTGTATAAGAATATTTATGTAGTTAATGTAATTTTGTGGATTTGATTTGGTTTGGTTTGTTTTTGCTTTAGAATTCTGAACTTTGATTATGTGTATAGTTTTGTGTCAGCATTTAGTTTGTGGCTTGATTTTGACGCAAATTTATAATTAGCCTGCTTAATAGGTGTGAATGTGTGATTTGTGAAATGTGTTTGTAAAAAGTGTATTTTCATGTATAAAAGATAGTTTGTTGTTCCTTGTGAAAATGATTGTTTATGAAGTGTTTATTTGTGCATTATTATTAGATAAAAAACTTATGTTTAAAAATACTAAAAAAACTTTGGAGTAATTTGATAGGAAATTGAAAAATTGAAAAAATTGGAATAGTGAATTTTGGACCTTCAGCGTCGACGGCGCTGGCATGGGCGCTGACGACGCCTTTGACCCGAGAGCAGTAATAACCCCTTTAATTCACGATTTTCACCGCAAACCTCCATTTTTACTCCAAAAGTCAACTTCAACCTTCACTTTTCACATCTAGGGCTTGAATTTGGGGAGATTTGAGGCGATTTCGAGGCAAAGGAACTTCAAAATTCATCTTCTCTAGGTAAGAGTTACACTTTAAAGGAAATTTTTTTTTATTTTCACCAAAGATTTTTCTCACATGGCCTAGATCCGAAAGCTTTGGGTTTTTTTTNCTATCACTGTGGTTGTTGTGCCTATAGATCAATTCAATTGCTCTGGTTGACACTTCAACCTTCACTTTTCACATCTATGGCTTCAATTTCGGCAGATTTGAGGCGATATCGAGGCAAAGGAACTTCAAAATTCATCTTCTCTAGGTAAGAGTTACACTTTACAGGAAATTTTTTTTTATTTTCACCAAAGATTTTTCTCACATGGCCTAGATCCGAAAGCTTTGGGTTTTTTTTGAGAGATTTTGAGAAAATGCTTTGGTGAAGAACTCTTACTTAGTAGATTTAAGTTTAAAATGCTTTACATTTTGATTTTTGGAATTTATTCAGATTTTGATCAAATTTTTCTAGATTTCCTATGACACCTAGATTGAGCAAAATAAAAATAGAATATGACTAGCAAAATTTTGTTAGCTTTAAAGCTAGTGCTCGATTTCATAGTCTTTAAGAAAATAAGAAAGCGATTCCGGATCAATGTTTTAAAAATTTTGGAGGAGAAATTGAACGATTGATTATTATTCGGCAGTGGAAAAACTTTTGCTATTTTACTACCGATGCGATAGCTGAGATAGTTATGGAATCTTATGCCAACTATTCAGAGGCTTCTGATAATTTGTTTTTGCTCCAAGAAAAATGATGGAGTTTACTCTAAGAAAAATAAATGAGTTTTATCAGTTANGTTTGTTAGCTTTAAAGCTAGTGCTCGATTTCATAGTCTTTAAGAAAATAAGAAAGTGATTCCGGATCAATGTTTTAAAAATTTTGGAGGAGAAATTGAACGATTGATTATTATTCGGCAGTGGAAAAACTTTTGCTATTTTACTGCTGATGCGATAGCTGAGATAGTTATGGAATTTTATGCCAACTATTCGGAGGCTTTTGATAATTTGTTTTTGCTCCAAGAAAAATGATGGAGTTTACTCTAAGAAAAATAAATGAGTTTTATCAGTTAGATGATGCTTATAGATGTCAACATTCATTCTTTGTTACCAATGAGGCCTTAGATGAGGTTATTTCCTTTCTGACTAGTGAGAAAGGGGCTTGGAATGTAAATAATGGAGTTAAAGTCAACTTTCCCCTTTCTATGTTAAATGTCGTATCTAAGGCCTACCATTATTTTATTTTTGGGAGAATGATTCCAGCAAACCATCACAGTGAAGTGAGTAAGGATAGAGCCATCCTGAACTACTGTATTCAGTAAGTGATGGATATAAATGTAGGCTTTATCATTTATATGAACACTCAATCTATCACTCTAGGAGAGACCACTGGTGGATTGGCACACCCTGCTCTTATTTATACACTTTGTGAGCATGCAGAAGTTGATTTAAGACCTGATGAGGAGAAGATTAAACCTCAATGACCTATTGGGCCTGCAAACATTAAGGCTTATGAGTCCCATGCTGATTGGAGATCTGGAAGTAAGGTCCGGAATATTCCTTCTACTTTTAGGACCCCCACTTTTAGTGAGCCTACTTCAAGTGACCCTAGTAACAGGGAGTTATTGGACCAGATGATGATTCAGTAGGGAGATATTTTGAGGATGGGCCATAAATTACAAAACAAGGATGCCAGAAATGATCATACAGACGATCTAATTTGCTAGAAGTTTGAATATGATGCTGCTTATGATAATGCTTTAGTGAGATACCTGAAGAGTGATCATACAGTTCAGTTGCCTATTCACCCTATTTATACTCCATATCAGCAGCAGAAGTTAGATGTTGATGATGAAGAAGACGGTGACTGGTGATCTTTTTGTTTGTTTGTTTGGTTGGGTTGTACTTTGCGATTGTATTGTTTATTTTTTTATATTGTTGAGACTTTGTTATGTTATGTGAAACTGTAATGTGCTAAACTATTTTCATTTTTAGAATTTAGTTTAGTTCTATTGTTAGTTTCAGCACTTTGTTATATGTATTATAATTAACTCTTTATCAGGAAATTTTACATATATTATGTTCAATTTAATGTTTTAAGTCTTGTAGTTTTTCATATTAGCACCTGTAGTATTTTAGAATTTATTTGTAAAAATCATAATCTTCAACTGGTATGAATTTTCTTTATGTATTTAATGCTTTCTTTCACCCTTTATTTTTAAAGTTCTTCATGTAAATGTTTTAAACTTAAATATTAAAAAAAAAGAGAAAATAGAAAACTTAATTTTATTTGTCCTCACTTAACTATATTTTCAAAATTTTGAATTGAACAGGACCTTTGGTATTAGGGGTTAACTGTGGATAACTAGAAGGTTTGATGTATTTGGACAATTTTTTAAGAGTTTTTGGAGGCACATCTTGGAGAACCAACCTTGGGCTTTATTTGGGGCCAAAATTCATCAGGAAATGGACTCCTTTTCGCTCCACAATGTTCCACCATGCTCCATTTTCCCCATTCTTCATAATTCATCTTCATTCCACCACCATATTGGAGTCCATTAGTGATTTCTCTTTCATATTTTAGAGTTTGTGTGGTGAGATTTAGTGTGAAACTTTCATTAAGAGTGTTTGAGAAGGAGAAAACTGAGAGATATCTTCTCCCTACATTTCTAAGGAAAGGCTACAAGGGATTTGCTTTGAGAAAGAGTTTCAGATAAGTTTTGTTTGTTTATTAGTGTTGTAAGAGGCTACAAGAGATTTGCTTTGAGAAAAAGTTTCAGATAAGTGTTGTTTGTTTATTAGTGTTGTATGAACTTTCGGGATTTGCTTTGAGAAAGAGTTTCAGATAAGTTTTATTTGTTTATTAGTGTTGTATGAACTTTCTTTTATATATTAAATTTGTGTTTTGTTGTATCTTTCTCATGAAATCTGAGTAGTTCCCTCTATCTTTCTCCCTACTCTGAGTTATGGTGAAATGAAGAGATAACATGGATGTGCCATTATTTAAATATAAAATAAGTTGTGATGATTTTTTAACTTTGAAATTAATTTACATTTCAATCTGGCCAATTAAATTGTTAAAATATTTTGTGAAACATATGATCCGAGAAATGGAGTATGAGTTCTACAATAGAGTGAAAATCACATTTGATTTCATGGAATTAAGTGCAAATAAATAGGGAAATATTCTTTGTTGGGTGTAGAATTGGAGAAACTTTAGGGTGACAGACTAAAATCTTCAATTCAGTCTTAGTATTTAAAAACTAAAGTGAGAGTTAGCCTTCAGGTGAAGGAAAGTGGGAGCTCTGGAGTGGGACCCAGTATACTAATAGCCTAGCCACCGATTTAGGGACTAAACCTAAGATTAGCCAANTCAACTTCATAAATCCTTACATATAACAATCAGGATCACTTATGTTGGGTGTCAGGGCCAATTGGGGGTGGAAATATTGCTTATGTGGAGGGCAGAGAAGCTCTAAAGAGCAGTTGGGCTAATTAGGTCTCTGGTTTTGAATTTGGTTGGATTTGTGGGTGGTTGCTCAAGGTTTGGCCATTTTCCAGCCACCAAGGTGGCCTGTCAGCCAGGGAGTGGTCACCTCCTGGCTCAAAAAGGTCAGGGGTGACTAATGATGGTTAATTCCTCATGGTAACCAATGATGGAGGAGATTTTGTGGTTAAGGCCTAATAAATAGAATTGATCCCTTAATTTGTGGATCCATTGGTCTGTAGCATGCTTTCGTGGATTTAGGGTGGTTTAGCCTGGTCCTTAGGAGGAGCTTAGTGACTGTGGACTCATAAAGTTGGTGGCTTTAAGGTGGCTAAGCCAATTTTGGTGCATGGGTTCCTGTGGGTCAAAATGGCTTCATGTTGGGTTTAAGTTAGGCTAGCTATGTCAATTGGTTCAAATGATTGATAAATTTTATGTAGATGATTGAAATGAAAATTTTTCGCAAAGGATTGAAATAACTTTGAATTCAATTTGAAGAATTTTGGAATTTGGATCAATTTGGACATGTTGGGCTAGACTTGGGTCTAGACTGGGAAAATCTTGGGCTAAGTCCATATTGATTGCTGAAANCAAGCAACACCGCTTTGGATGCCATCAGGATATTTTGAGATGTAGGGTCTCTTGTATTGTTCGTGAGTACATACAATTCAGTAAAAACAAGAAGAAGAGAGAGAAGAGAGAGTCTTCAATAGGAACCTTATCTAATGTATTAAATTCAATTATCTTCGGTAAGTTGGAAGAGTAAGATTCCCTAAGATATAAAATTTAAGATGGAGAGATAAAGATAGAGAGAGATTTGGCCTACTTTCGACGCAATACATCTTGTGTTGTACAATGCTCTTCTCTTGCGTCTTGATGAAAAACCGTAATATGGGTGTCAGGTGTTGGTGGTTTGACACACATCTTTAGTTCCTAGATGAAAAGATCGAGTTTCGTGTGTCGGGCAGAGTGTTTAATATTGAATTGATATATATATCCTCATTAGTCTTGATAGCCTCCTCCGATGGCCACCTTCGCTCAGGCGTGCTAGGTCATCCCATTGAGAGAAATGAGTGAAATCATATCGCTAAGTGGGCTTGATTGAGCCATTTCTGTAGGTGGGCTATATTTAAATAAGAGCAAAATTGCATATACTTTTATTTGTGTATACATAATGAAATATCACAAAAACTACAACTACTTTGCTCATTTATTCCATCATTTTTATATTGTTTGATGATGACTTTTACCATGTGATACGCTCATTTTTATTCCCAAACTTGTCAGGCCATTTACACACGTATCATATGATTCCTGCATTTTTATATCCAACACCTTAACTTTTCATATTTAAATGCATGACACCAATTTTTGACATTTCATAAAAATAATACTACTATTGCTTACTTTTTCAAATGTGAAATACATCTTTTCATGCATAATTTTATGAGACTATAGTGATATAAATATAAATATTGAAGTTTAGGCATTAGATATGTAAATATACAAGAATTGTACGGCATGTTTGTAAATTTCTCTCTCTCTCTCTCCAATAAGACCTATGGAGAGAGAGATTTACCGCTAATGTAAATGATATATTTGTAAAGATAGAACAAGAAGAACTTCTAATGCAAATGTACTGCTAGCTATAGGATTCAATTTGAATTCGTCCTTCATCATCAATAAAAAGCTCAAAAGAGAAAAAAAATATTACATCAGTACTACGCACGTAGCGTAACGTGTGTAGTTAATGAAATCACGTCACAACACCCCGCGCGATAGAGGAAAAAAAAACGGCGCAGTAACACGGGGAATATTTTCCCCTTGTTATTCATGTGTTATTGTGTGTTATTCATGTGTTATTGTGTCTTGGGAATACTCCTGGTGTTATAATAACATAATAACACATCAATAACACATGAATAACACATAATAACACATGAATAACACGGGGGAAAATATTCCTCCGTGTTACTGCGCTTCTTTTTTCTCTGTCGGGAATATTCCCCGTGATATTCAGGTGTTATTGTGTGTTACTCATGTGTTATTGTGTCCTGAGAATATTCTTGATGTAATAATAACACAATAACATATCAATAACACATGAATAACACAAAATAACACATGAATAACACGGGGGAATATTCCCCATGTTACTGCACCGTTTTTTTCCCTGTCGCGCGGGGTGTCTTGGCATGATTTTATTGGCTACGCACGTCATTTCTACGTGCGTAGTACTGATGTAATATTGTTTCACGTGAGTTTGATCTTACTGCTCTATTTTAACAACTCAATATTGTTTGAATTCCTAAATTTTTTTAATTGGAAGATTTACATGCATACCACTCAGCTTGTGCGTATTTAGATATCTAGTACATTAATTTCATATGTGTCACAATGTCTATTCATGAAAAGGTGTATTTCACTCTTTGCAGGAAAAAAAATGTGATATTTTTGATGTGGTATGAAAGATTTAAGTGGTATAAATGTAAAAAAGGTAAAGTTTAGGTGAGAGATATATATATATAAATACATATATAGGAATTGGATGGTATGAATGTAAATGCCTTTTTTTTTTTTTTCATTGAACTTATCTTAATTTTTTCTTTTGCTTTTCATTATGGAGCATCTCTACTTTGGACAAAGACATGGTTGGGGTTTTCTTAGGCTGCTTTTTGAAGGCATCCTTTATTCCTTTAGGTTTGTCTGTTATAGAACAAAGCAATATATGCTAAAATGCATAATTTGGAGAAGGAAGAGTGGAGGGCAATATTGTTAGTCACAACATGCCATTGCCTATTTATTTATTCTTTTGATTTTTGTGTGTTGAAGTATGGTGATTATTGACTATAAAAATTGTGTTATGTCGGTGGAGAAAACAAGTTTCAAATATTCGACATTNCCACTCTAGGAGAGACCACTGGTGGATTGGCACACCCTGCTCTTATTTATACACTTTGTGAGCATGCAGAAGTTGATTTAAGACCTGATGAGGAGAAGATTAAACCTCAATGACCTATTGGGCCTGCAAACATTAGGGCTTATGAGTCCCTTGCTGATTGGAGATCTTGAAGTAAGGTCCGGAATATTCCTTCTACTTTTAGGACCCCACTTTTAGTGAGCCTACTTCAAGTGACCCTAGTAACAGGGAGTTATTGGACCAGATGATGATTCAGTAGGGAGATATTTTGAGGATGGGCCATAAATTACAAAACAAGGATGCCAGAAATGATCATACAGACGATCTAATTTGCTAGAAGTTTGAATATGATGCTGCTTATGATAATGCTTTAGTGAGATACCTGAAGAGTGATCATACAGTTCAGTTGCCTATTCACCCTATTTATACTCCATATCAGCAGTAGAAGTTAGATGTTGATAATGAAGAAGATGGTGACTGGTGATCTTTTTGTTTGTTTGTTTCGTTGGGTTGTACTTTGCGATTGTATTGTTTATTTTGTGATATTGTTGAGACTTTGTTATGTTATGTGAAACTGTAATGTGCTAAACTATTTTCATTTTTAGAATTTAGTTTAGTTCTATTGTTAGTTTCAGCACTTTGTTATATGTATTATAATTAACACTTTATCAGGAAATTTTACATATATTATGTTCAATTTAATGTTTTAAGTTTTGTAGTTTTTCCTATTAGCACCTGTAGTATTTTAGAATTTATTTGTAAAAATCATAACCTTCAACTGGTATGAATTTTCTTTATGTATTTAATGCTTTCTTTCACCCTTTATTTTTAAAGTTCTTCATGTAAATGTTTTAAACTTAAATATTAAAAAAAAAGAGAAAAAAGAAAACTTAATTTTATTTGTCCTCACTTAACTATATTTTCAAAATTTTTAATTGAACAGGACCTTTGGTATTAGGGGTTAACTGTGGATAACTAGAAGGTTTGATGTATTTGGACGATTTTTTAAGAGTTTTTGGAGGCACATCTTGGAGAACCAACCTTGGGCTTTAGTTGGGGCCAAAATTCATCAGGAAATGGACTCCTTTTCGCTCCACAATGTTCCACCATGCTCCATTTTCCCCATTCTCCATAATTCATCTTCATTCCACCACCATATTTGAGTCCATTAGTGATTTTTCTTTCATATTTTAGAGTTTGTGTGGTGAGATTTAGTGTGAAACTTTCTTTAAGAGTGTTTGAGAAGGAGAAAACTGAGAGATATCTTCTTCCTACATTTCTAAGGAAAGGCTACAAGGGATTTGCTTTGAGAAAAAGTTTCAGATAAGTTTTGTTTGTTTATTAGTGTTGTATGAACTTTCTTTTATATATTAAATTTGTGTTTTGTTGTATCTTTCTCATGAAGTCATTGTATGAACTTTCTTTTATATATGAAATTTGTGTTTTGTTGTATCTTTCTCATGAAGTTTGGGTAGTTTCCTCTATCTTTCTCCCTACTCTAAGATATGGTGAAATAAAGAGATAACATGGAATTGTATGAACTTTCTTTTATATATGAAATTTGTGTTTTGTTGTATCTTTCTCATGAAGTTTGCAGTTTTCTTTATCTTTCTTTCTACTCTGAGATATGGTGAAATGAAGAGATAATATGGATGTGCCAATAAAACTTTCTTTTATATATAAAATTTGTGTTTTGTTGTATCTTTCTCATGAAGTCTGAGTAGTTCCCTCTATCTTTCTCCCTACTCTGAGTTATGGTGAAATGAAGAGATAACATGGATGTGCCATTATTTAAATATAAAATAAATTGTGATGATTTTTTAACTTTGAACTTAATTTACATTTCAATCTGGCCAATTAAGTTGTTAAAATATGTTGTGAAGCATATGATCCGGGAAATGGAGTATGAGTTCTACAACAGAGTGGTCACATTTGATTTCATGAAGGAGAAATTTGTTTAAGAAATTAAGTGTAAATAAATAGGGAAATATTCTTTTTTGGGTGTAGAATTGGAGAATCTTCATTTTATTTCATGGAATTAAGTGCAAATAAATAGGGAAATATTCTTTGTTGGGTGTAGAATTGTAGAAACTTTAGGGTGACAGACTAAAATCTTGAATTCAGTCTTAGTATTTAAAAACTAAAGTGAGAGTTAGCCTTCAGGTGAAGGAAAGTGGGAGCTCTGGAGTNCACTTTTCTCCATACTTCTTGCTTTGAGGCTTCTTCAAAGCTTGTTTTCCTCATGCTTGTCTAGTTACAATGCTTTGAGATTTCTACTAGAGATTTTGTTCTTTTAGGTGGCGCTTTTGGAGATGAATATGCATCTCAATATGGCTTTTATATATGTGCTTGTGTTGATGATCCTGATTGATTATTGACTTCTTCAACTTGTTGATGTGTTATTGGCACATTGTTGACACTCTTTCCTTCAATCTTTTCTCCCTTCCAGTTGTATTTAGCATCTTCATCAAATTACGNTACTTTTCTCCATACTTCTTGCTTTGAGGCTTCTTCAAAGCTTGTTTTCCTCATGCTAGTCTAGTTACAATGCTTTGAGATTTCTACTAGAGATTTTGTTCTTTTAGGTGGCGCTTTTGGAGATGAATATGCATCTCAAAATGGCTTTTATATATGTGCTTGTGTTGATGATCCTGATTGATTATTGACTTCTTCATCTTGTTGATGTGTTATTAGCACATTGTTGACACTCTTTCCTTCAATCTTTTCTCCCTTCCAGTTGTATTTAGCATCTTCATCAAATTACGCATCTCAAATAATAATAAGCTTCCTTGTTCTTAAGTTATTGACTTTATATACTTTATATTGAGTATTAAAAAATTTACTCTTTTTTTTGCACAAGAAATTAGTATATTTTCTATTATTTCATTATCAGGAATTGTTGTTCATTAGGCACTCATTTGATTAACTATTTCCATTAATTTAGAATAATAAACTTTTGTGCTCTCTTTATCTTTCATTTTAAGATTCTTAAAAACTTGTTTAAGATTTTGCAATTTGATGAAGTGTACCTTCTTAACTCCTTGAAAATTTTTCAATACTTTGCCCCATGCTTGTTTTGCAATTGTTGTGCCCATGTTTCCAGAAGAGATATCGTCATTGTTTGTTGTAAAACAAATAATGCTTTAGACCTTTTTTGTTGATTCTATTAAAGCGCTTTCTTTTGATTTGCTGAAATAATTGAAGTATCTTCTGGCATCTTCTGGCACATTGCATCCTTCTTCAATGATCTTTTTAAAATTTTGGGAACAAAAATAGATCTTCATTTTGGTGAATCAGAAATCATAATTTTCTCCATTGAAAATTAGAATCGGGACCTATGAGCGGTTGAACTTGGGCATTATAGACATTGAAATTGTAAAACACCCCCAATGAATAATCGAATGAAGGTCCAATACCAATTGTTGGAAACTTTTGAAGAGAATATGAAGAATTGTATTACTGAACTTTGCTGGGTCATTTTGAGCTTACATGGCAACATCATAATTATGCATATTTATAGACATAAGAGACTAAATAAAGAAACTTCTAAACTCTTACATTACTTTCTAAAAAAACATACTATAAATTCCTCATAATTAAATATTCTAGAGTATTCTCATTTAATAGAAATATCTTAGAATCTTCTACTTGAGACTATACAGAACATTCTAGAATATTGAAAAAAAATGCATCAATCTTAACAGTTACCGCCCCCTTCAATATCATTCATGTTAAACCCATTCAACCATTCTCACTTTTACATCTTTTTTCCGAGCATGGTTGTTCTCTGTCATTTGGCATCCAAGCGAGTTTTATTCCTTGGATCAGACTTGTTTGTCATACAAGATCATTTTCATGCTTCCATTTTATGCCATCTTGCTATTAAAATTTATTAAATATATCAAATAAAATTTATTTTGCTTCAAATTTTCATGATTTGATCATACTTTATTGTGTTTGAGTACTCATAAATTCTCATTGCAATTTAAGTTCAACTGGTCATCTAAAAAATAAATTTTTTTTTGTTTTCTTTATCTGCAGAACTTTATATTTGTTAGATATGACTCATACCATAAAGGGACAAATGCTGGAGTGGAGCGGAGTAGAGAGGAAGATTCTGTCCAAATCAGAGGAGTTTTCTTATGTGGGTTGGGGTGTGGTACATGGGATATTTGGTAATTACATATTGTACCCAAAATTTTCATTACTGTTATGTCTAGGGTTATAAATATGTCTGTATGTAACCCTATGTGTTATCCCATATTCTGTAATTTGTACTCTTTTCTGAATATTGAAAGAAAATCGCAGCTCTACTTCCGATGATGTAGACATCTTTGCTGAATCTTGTTAAATCTTAGGGTTCTTCTGAATTTATGTCGATTCTTGTTTTTCCTTGCCCTAATTTCTCAACAAGTGGTATCAGAGCGAGGTTCTAAGGCAGAGAAGGAGAAATTTCGTCAGCACGGGAAAGAAGAAGATTTGATAGGAAAATTTCGGCTACTGCAGAGAAGTTCGACGGCTAAGGTTTGGAGAGGCAGCGACACGGGCTTCTTCCGCATAACAGGAGGAACATATCGTTCGCAAATGAGGATCGCGACATTCGGCGAGCAGGAGAGCGACGAATCGTGACCAGGAAAGATCGGAAGCGGAGAAATTGGAAGGAATCTTGGAGGAATATTTCCCTTTGCTGGGAGGTGAAAATCGGTAGCGGGAAACGCGATTTCCAACTTCTGATTTGCGAAATTTCCTTATCGTGAGGCGGAAGATTTGCCGACCGATTTGTNTATTTGTGTGAATTTGGAGATTTTGGCCAAATTTGGGGTTCCAAGGGTATTTAGATAATTTGGAGAATTTTAGGGACAAAAGGCCAAGTTGGATATTCTTTGTAGAATTGGGAAGCTAACCACCGTAGATGAGCTATGGACCAATAGAAATTGCATTTGGGTCCTCTATGTACTGGTCTTAGCTAAACCCTAGCCTGGGGCTAGTGGGCTTAGGAGACCATGTACATGAGTCTCCTAAAGATCAAGGGACCAAAGTCAAGAAAATTTTGGGTTTAGGGTTGTGAGTGGGTATAGGTGATAATGAGTGCAAGTGAGTGAACCCACTCCAGACCAACACCCAGAGTCAACCTTAAGGGCAATCAATTATATGGGGACTCATCTTGAGCTTCCTCATAATGACCCCACTACTAAGTGCTAGAGGTTAGGACTAATATGTAGAGCTTCAAGTTGAGCAAAGAGGAGTGTAGAATTTCTAATGGCGAGGGTTCCTTTTCTAGCTTTCTAAGGATAGTGAACAGGAAAGTCCTATGGCTAGACCCTATGCTACTAAAGAGGAAAAACTAAACCTCAACCAAAAATGAGGTCAACATAGATCCACTCTTATAAGTAATAAGATGCTCATCTCTTTTCTTGAATAAAGTATTAGTAAAAACAAAATCATACTCTAAAGCAAAATCTAAAATATCTCTACCTTCTTCGTTGGTTATTCCAAAACCATTGCCACCATGAGTATATCTAAAGTCTTCTACCACTCTACCGACATGTTCATTTAAATCTCCTCCAATAAAAATACTTACTTCAAGAGGTACCTTTTTGTATCAAGTCTTTTGAGTCATTCCAAAATTTATCTTTAGNTAGTTGTATCAACTTCATAAATCCTTACATATAACAATCAGGATCACTTATGTTGGGTGTGAGGGCCAATTGGGGGCAGAGAAGCTCTAAAGACCAGTTGGGCTAATTAGGTCTCTGGTTTTGAATTTTGTTGGATTTGTGGGTGGTTGCTCAAGGTTTGGCCATTTTCCAGCCACCAAGGTGGCCTGTCAGCCAGGGAGTGGTCACCTCCTGGCTCAGAAAGGTCAGGGGTGACTAATGATGGTTAACTCCTCATGGTAACCAATGATGGAGGAGATTTTGTGGTTAAGGCCTAATAAATAGAACGGATCCCTTAATTTGTGGATCCATTGGTCTGTAGCATGCTTTCGTGGATTTAGGGTGGTTTAGCCTGGTCCTTAGGAGGAGCTTAGTGACTGTGGACTCATAAAGTTGGTGGCTTTAAGGTGGCTAAGCCAATTTTGGTGCATGGGTTCCTGTGGGTCAAAATGGCTTCATGTTGGGTTTAAGTTAGGCTAGCTATGTCAATTGGCTCAAATGATTGATAAATTTTTTGTAGATGATTGTAATGAAAATTTTTCACAAAGGATTGAAATAACTTTGAATTCAATTTGAAGAATTTTGGAATTTGGATCACTTTGGACATGTTGGGCTAGACTTGGGTCTAGACTGGGAAAATCTTGGGCTAAGTCCATATTGATTGCTGAAAATGGTCAATACAAACATCATGAAGAGTTTTCAACGTAAATTGGGTTCCATTTTTAAGGCTAAGGTAATCAATTTGGTGGAATTTGGAGGCATAGCCAACTTAGGGTAAAATTGGGGCTTTTGGACTTTGGTCAAAATTAAATGAAAATGAGGCCTCAAAAAGTCCAATTGAAGGTCAATCTTGATGTGTAGGAATGTTATGAAGAGTTTTCAACATAAATTGTGGCAAATTCAGTAGGCTATGGGGTTCAATTTGGTGAGATTAAGTCATGTAGCTAAAATTGAGGGTTTGACTTAGATCAAAATTGGGCTCAAATAATGGTATAATTAGACTTGTATTAGGTTTAAATTGGTCACATAGAAGGTTAATTTGAGTTTAGGATTAAAATTGGGGGAAATTGGGACCAAATTNGGGGTAAAATTGGGGCTTTTGGACTTTGGTCAAAATTAAATGAAATTGAGGCCTCAAAAAGTCCAATTGAAGGTCAATATTGATGTGTAGGAATGTTATGAAGAGTTTTCAACATAAATTGTGGCAAATTCAGTAGGCTATGGGGTTCAATTTGGTGAGATTAAGTCATGTAGCTAAAATTGAGGGTTTAACTTAGATCAAAATTGGGCTCAAATAATGGTATAATTAGAATTGTACTAGGTTTAAATTGGTCACATAGAAGGTTAATTTGAGTTTAGGATTAAAATTGGGGGAAATTGGGACCAAATTGATGGACATTTGAGGTGAATTTCAGGGAAATTGGGGCTATAAAGGCAATTTAGGGTTGTTAGTCAAAATGGTCTAATTTGCCAAATTGGATTTATTGTAAGGGTCTAAATGGGTTTTGGAGACATTTGGAGTGCTTTTGGAGGTTTTGGGAAAGTTTGGGGTGCCAAGGGTATTTTTGTAATTTTGGCAATTTTGGGGGTAGTTTGNCCTATAAAGGTAATTTGGGGTTGTTAGTCAAAATGGTCTAATTGGCCAAATTAGGTTTATTGCAAGGGTCTAAATGTGTTTTGGAGACATTTGGAGTGATTTTGGAGGTTTTGGGAAAGTTTGGGGTGCCAAGGGTATTTTTGTAATTTTGACAAATTTGGGGTATTTTGGTAATTTTGGGTGATTTTGAGCAATTTGGGTATTTTAAAAAGGTTTGTGGGGGTATTTTGGTAAATTTGATATTTTTGTGGTCTTGGGTAAATTAGGTATTTTAAAAAGTGTTTGGTAAATTTGGCATTTTTCTGTAGTTTTGGGTATTTTGGGTATTTTCAAAAGGTTTGAAATGATTTTTGAATAATTTGTATCACTTGTGTGAATTTGAAAATTTTGGCCAAATTTGGGGTTCCAAGGGTATTTAGGTAATTTGGAGAATTTTAGGGACAAAAGGCCAAGTTGGATATTCTTTGTAGAATTGGGAAGCTAACCACCGTAGATGAGCTATGGACCAATAGAAATTGCATTTGGGTCCTCTATGTACTGGTCTTAGCTAAACCCTAGCCTGGGGCTAGTGAGCTTAGGGGACCATCTACATGAGTCTCCTAAAGATCAAGGGACCAAAGTCAAGAAAATTTTGGGTTTAGGGTTGTGAGTGGGTATAGNTATTTTTGATTTCCTAATAGTTAAGTACTTTAGTTTGATGACATCTCAACATTCAAAATTAGTGACAGTGATTTCGTTTGATTTTCTGTAAACTTCATAGTAAAACTTATCATTATCAATTTACACCTTCCACGTGGGATCAATATTTGGGGCTTAAATAGAAAGTTCTTTATTACTTGATAATGATATGTATACATGCGTAAANCCTTACTAGAATACCAAAGTTTAAAACCTAAATTATCAATCTCCTTATCTTTTCTCCAACCCATTTAGTTTCTTGAATACATAAGATATTATTTTTTCTATGAATCATAATATCAATTAATTTCATTAATTTACCATTGAGAGTACCTATATTTCAAGATCCTATCCTAATATTAGTTTCATGGACTAACTTCTTTACCCACATTCATCCGTAATACCGGAACTCTTGCTTATTTGACACTACACCCAGGCACTGTTGTAGCGGCCCTTGCACACTTTTCACTATATTTAGGCTATACAACGCGTCCGTTCCAAGGGACAACGCGTCGCTTCCAAGGGACACCCTAACACTTACACAATGATCAAAATGATTAATGTTATGATTTTTTTGGCAAGTTTTACGCTAGTTTTCGACTACCTAATCTAACCCTCCATTTTTCACATCTTGTATTGGGACCGACAATGACAGTGTTAATTACCAAAATACCCCTGAAACCCTAAAAATTTTAAAAATACCCATATCCTCAAATTTTATCTAAAAATCGTCCCAAACTATTTCAAACCATTCAAATTGCCTAGAACACCTGAAAATTTTAAAAATTACCAAAATACCCCTAAATTCACTAAAATTATCAAAATGCCCTTGATGACCAAAAAAATTCCTAAAACATCTTGTCGGCACTATTTTGGTTGAAAGAGTTGCTCGTAAGAAGTTGTCGGTAACGGGAATCTAAATCCCTTTACCCTCTTTGGAAGGAAATTTTAATAATATAAAATCAAACTGACCCCATATTTTTTATAGTTTAAATGAAAGAGCATTGTACCTCAAATCCTGTGTCTATCTTGAAAGTTAAACACAAAACTTGAGGATGAGACTCGATTAAATAAACTAAGAAATTATGACGTCCGTTTGGTCTACGAAATCATTTTATTTGCTGATAATTTCCCCTATTTAATATGAAGAATTAAATAGAGTTTATATTAAGTTGGGTTCAGAAAGCTTCCTATAAGGGCAAGCCCCTATAGTTAATTACATCCTAAATGACCAAAGTCACCTAAGAAAACTTTNGCTTCCTATAAGGGCAAGCCCCTGTAGTTAATTACATCCTAAATGACCAAAGTCACCTAAGAAAACTTTCGATTAAAACTAGGAATTATTATCTTCAAGGATTTTAAAAGGATATGACTTTTCAATGATATGGACAAAGAAGTGTGAAATGGGATTGGCTCAAATTTGGAGCATTTTGTTTTTGTAATCCAAAGGAGGACGAACTGGGGGATGTCACAGATCCGAAAGAGAACCTCGATGACTTCCCAGTCTATTGTATTGTTTGGCTCCAATTTTAAGGAGAAATTATTGAATGTTTCATCCTGCCAATTTTGGAAGTTTAGGGCTTGCATTCATGTGAAATGATCACACAAATAGCCTGAAAGATGTGAGGATTTAGGTCATGAAGAACGACAACCTCAAAATCCTAAGATGAGTTAGGGTTCATATTGTACAACATGGTTGTACAAAGGCCTAAAGATGAGGTAAGGATTTATGCTGCATAAGCAAACAACCTCGAAATCTTATAGCTTGTTTAATTTTAAAGAAGGAAGTTAGTTTAGCTGGGGAAGACAGGTTTTGTTGTTGAAGATGGTCGTGCTGCCCATCATGTTAGCTCCAAGCTCCTTGCCGTGATGAGTTTAAGTTTTATAGGGTGTCCAGTTATGATGTTAAATATGGTGGCCCTATGGTTGTAGTTCTTTAAATTTTATGGGGAATGTTAATGTTGATTAAAGCGACACCGATTAGGATCTCACAGTTCCCTCGTTTTGGAACCACTATTTTCTATTGGATTCACTTAGTCCAAATGAATTTACTAAAGTCAACTTAATGAGTTCCATAATTTNCGAACTGGGGGATGTCACAGATCCAAAAGAGAACCTCGATGACTTCCCAGTCTATTGTATTGTTTGGCTCCAGTTTTGAGGAGAAATTATTTGAATGTTTCATCCTGCCAATTTTGTATGTTTAGGGCTTGCATTCATGTGAAATGATCACACAAATAGCCTGAAAGAAGTGAGGATTTAGGTCATGAAGAACGACAAACTCAAAATCCTAAGATGAGTTAGGGTTCATATTGTACAACATGGTTGTACAAAGGCCTAAAGATGAGGCAAGGATTTATGCTGCATAAGCAAACAACCTCGAAATCTTATAGCTTGTTGTTTAATTTTAAAGAAGGAAGTTAGTTTAGCTGGGGAAGACAAGTTTTGTTGTTGAAGATGGTCGTGCTGCCCATCATGTTAGCTCCAAGCTCCTTGCCGTGATGAGTTTAAGTTTTCTAGGGTGTCCAGTTATGATGTTAAATATGGTGGCCTTATGGTTGTAGTTCTTTAAATTTTATGGGGAATGTTAAAGTTGATTAAAGCGACACCGATTAGGATCTCACGGTTCCCTCGTTTTGGCACCACTATTTTTTATTGGATTCACTTAGTCAAAATGAATTTACTAAAGTCAACTTAATGAGTTCCATAATTTCATTTAGACCGTGAGAAGCCTCGTTAGCAACCATAGGTTACCTCCTCCGAGATATTCTCAATCATCCTATAGAGACGTCTTAATTTAGTTGTAGTTGTTGTTTTGTGTGATGTTTGTGATTAAATTTTGAGTTGTTTTATATTTTGAATGTTGTGAAAGTGATTTTTATTTTGATTGTTTTTAGTTTATGTTTTGGTTTTGGTTTTGTGGCTATCCTGATAGTTTTAGTTTTCAAGCAGAGTGAAATCGTTGTTTAGCATGCAAGTTTGTGTTTTGTTCATACATGCAGGTAAGTAAGAACAGTGTGGAAAGCTTAAGAAAAGATAATGTTGTAAACTCTAAAAGCGTACATGGCGAGTCTTCTCGTTCCACCACCTGAAACTCAAAAATGCATGTTAGAGCATTTTAAGTAAAGCAAAAAAAGTAATGTTTTAGTGACCTACCTAAAACTTGATCATATCTTGGTGGGTCCCTATGGGTTTTATTAAGGATGATTGTTGTTAAACAAAATGTATTAAGTTTAGTAGACCTCTGAGGTATCCAACAGGTTTAAAAGAAGAAGCAGGTCCATGCTTCCCTCTCACTACCTGGTGAAAAGTCTCGAGTTCATTTAAATTTATTATGTTGTTTAATAACCCATCCTGTGAATACTTTCAATGCTCAATGAAAATTGATGTTTTAATTATCCTTAAGAGTAAGGTAATTATCACTTGCCATTTAATTTGGAACTTATGTGGGTGATGATCCTTAAAGGAGGCAAGTTAGCGTTGTTCATACACTTAGCCGATTTGAGTTCTAATTTAGGCTTAGGGTATTCAAAGGTGTTTTACATTATATTCATTCTTCTAATTCTTATTTAATCAGATTTGGTTTTAGCTTAAGTCACCACTAAACCCTTTAGACCTAGGTAGATGTCTTGGTTATTTTGAAAGAGTTGAATTTTTAAGTGATAATAATTATTCACTTTCAAAAAACTTAAATGACATTTGCACATCAAGTAGGGGTATTAAATTAGCGAGTTATCAACTTTCAAATTCATACTCTTAAGTCTAAGATTATTTAATTTAATATACTTCCAAATTTTAATAATTTAAGTAATTACAAATTTATGCTTTGATTATGAAAGAGTAAGGTTGGTTTCTATCAATTAATCCCCTTGTGCTTCAATCACCCAAATAAGTTAGTTAAAATCAGAGGTTACCCTGTTTCCTTCCTTGAATTAAGCCTAAAGGTTAATTAAGGCTAAATTTCCAAAATTACATTTTTGCCCCTAAGGCNCCTTTGATTATGAAAGAGTAAGGTTGGTTTCTACCAATTAATCCCCTTGTGCTTCAATCACCCAAATAAGTTAGTTAAAATCAGAGGTTACCCTTTTTCCTTCCTTGAATTAAGCCTAAAGGTTAATTAAGGCTAAATTTCCAAAATTACATTTTTGCCCCTAAGGCTCTATCATTTCATTTGTCAAATTTAATTCAAATGACTTTGGAATTTTCATCCCACCTCACTCATGGGTCAATTAAGATATTAGAGGAGAAAATGTGATTTTTACTACAAAAATAAGATTTTTCAAAGAAAATTCCATAACTTGACCAAGATAAACCCTAATCTCTTGAATTTCTTACTGGAGATAGACTTAGACTAGAGAAGCATTGTGGCCAAGTTTCATGATTTATTAAATTATATTTGAATTTTAAGAATTATCTAAATTTTGGAGTATGTATTAATTATAAAATATTTTAAATGTGAAAAATTAAGTTTTATGTTTTTATTACATCTCTTTGATGTCAAGAAACCTAGAAATAAAAATTTCATATTTTTTTTAAATTTTCTTTAAATTATTAGAATTATTTTAGTGAAATTTTATTTTTTGCCTTTAAAAATTATTTTAAGCTTTAAAATTCAATATCTTCACTTAGAAATCAGGAAAAATATTCCAATTATTCTTAAGTATCTGGGAAATAATTTAGAATATTTCTATAAATTTTATTATTTTTCTGATTTTTTCTCATGTTTTTAATTATTTAAATATTAAAGATTGGCTAAAAATGAAGTTCTTATTTTGTTTACCATTTTATTTTTTACNTTATTAATTATAAAATATTTTAAATGTGAAAAATTAAGTTTTATATTCTTATTACATCTCTTTGATGTCAAGAAACCTAGAAATAAAAATTTCATATTTTTTTTGAATTTTCTTTAAATTATTAGAATTATTTTAGTGAAAATCTATTTTTTGCCATTAAAAATTATTTTAAGCTTTAAAATTCAATATCTTCACTTAGAAATCAGGAAAAATATTCCAATTATTCTTAAGTATGTGGGAAATAATTTAGAATATTTCTATGAATTTTATTATTTTTTTGATTTTTCTCATTTTTTTAATTATTTAAATATTAAAGATTGGCTAAAAATGAAGTTCTTATTTTGTTTACCATTTTATTTTTTACAAAATCCATCTGATCACAGAGAACTCCAAAAACTAATTTTTATAATTTTTTGAGTTATATTTTAATTATTAAAAATCATTTTAGAATTAAAAATAACATTTAACTTGAAAAATTAATTTGAGTTATTAAATGAGCTCCAAATATTTTGAAATTTTTAATTAATTTGAGTTATTAAATGAGCTCCAAATGTTTTGAAATTTTTATGAGGAGTTCTATGAACTTTAAATCATAGTAGAGATTAAAAATTAAGTCATGTAGATGTTTTTTTTCCCAAAATTAATTTTCTTTGTGTTTTAGGGTTGGTGGAAATTAAGTGCATCTTAATGACTTAACCNAATTAATTTGAGTTATTAAATGAGCTCCAAATGTTTTGAAATTTTTATGGGGAGTTCTATGAACTTTAAATCATAGTAGAGATTAAAAACTAAGTCATGTAGATGTTTTTTTCCCAAAATTAATTTTCTTTGTGTTTTAGGGTTGGTGGAAATTAAGTGCATCTTAATGACTTAACCCATGAAATATTTTCCAAAAAGTTCTTCGGTCATAGCAAATCTTCCAAAATTATCTTGGATTATTCTAAGCAACATGCTAATTATTATGATTAATTTATGCAAATAATAAACATAAACTTCAAAAATATGAATATATGTATAGAGATATCCTTTGACCTTAGAAAAACCAGGAAATGTTCCCTAAGATAGAGGCAACAACATGCCAAAATTTCAAGTCATGGTGAAAAGTCTACATGCATGGAGAATTAAAAGACTCAAACCATATTTAATTAATTAAAAATAAAATATGCATCAAACAAACTTTAAATTATTTTAACATTATTCTTCACTGTTCACTGAGCAAGTGGGTATTTTTATTTTATTTTTGTGATTTTTCTACACCAAAATATGGATTTTTGAAGTTAGGGCTATTTATTTAAATCTACCCTATTTTATCTATTTAAACGTGTGACACTGACTAGATCCTAGGCAGCTCCAAAACTCCACGGGGCACTCTCCCATTCAACGCCGCCATCCACCTCAACATTGACTCGGCCCGTGGTTCATGTATGAAGGTGTTGTCCGGCTAGATCTTGTCTGTCGATGAGATAAACATGCGATCGGACGACTCTTTGTCATCTTCCTCAATGCCTTAGCTCTAGAACCATCCAGTTTCAAAGCTTAGGATATTACTTATCTATTAAACAAATTAAGTGCGGGTTATTTCTAAATGCTCGTCTAGGTGTGACGAACACATCCATACGGTAATCATGCAATTAAATTAAGCCTAATTAAATAGAGAATCAAAATAAGCTCGGGATATGGGGGAGTTCAATAACTTTTCTCTAAGAAGGGAAGCTTTGATCAGAGGTGCTCGACACATTTGTAGAGGTCCAAGGAGGTTAGGGATTAAGCATTTTGGCTGTGGTGAAAGGCCTAGGTAAGAATTCGACCAAGCTTGATTTCACGTGTTGAACTAGAGCTATGTTAGGGGTTTTGTATGAGGGGGATTTGATGGCGCTTCTTCTTTCACTGTGGTGATGGTGTGGGTGAGTTTAATTTTATTTTGGTGGAGTGTAGAGCTATGGAGAGCTCTGTCCTATCTCCGACAAGGTTTTGAGCTCAAAAATTGAACTCTGACAAGGGGATTCAGGCAATGTGGTGGTTGGGTTGCACTGAGGAGGCCTCAAAGAGGCTCTAGGAGTAATTTGGAGGGCTCTCTCTGAAAAATTTTAAGTACTCCCTCCATGTCCGTGGAGGTGAGCTTTTTATAAAATGGGTTTTTAGGTGGCTGTCATGGCCAATTGGGGGGTGAAATAGCTTGCTTAGGTAGAGGGAAAAGAGGCTTTAAGATTTAATTTAGATGAGGTTGCCTCTAGGTTTGAATTGGGTTTGATTCCATGTCACGATTTGGATATTTTCCGACCACTAGGCCAGCCGGCCAGGCCATATGAGGTGGCTAGGAGGTCAGGTGAGCCAGGGGAATATGTCACAACATTTATTTGGGCTGATGTCTAGTTTTGGCAAAAATATCATTGGCTTAAGAAAATTTGGAATCAAATCCTATGATTTGGGGATCCCTTGGTCTATGGCTAATTTGGGAGGTTCCATGGGGTTTGGCTTGGTCAATATGGTCCAAAATTTGGCTGTGGTGGCCATGCCTTGACCAATTTGACATGTTTAGGTCAATTTTGGTGCATTGGTTCAAGTGGGTGCAAATGACCAAGGCTTGGTTTTGGGCTAGGCTAGCCATATTATTTGTCCCAATTAATTAATCCATTTGATGTATATGATTGTAATGAACATTTTTGGTGAAGTATTGAAAGAATTTTGAGTTCAATTGGAGGGTCAATTTTGAGGATTTTGGAATTTTGATGAATTTGGGCATGTTGGGCTAGACTTGGATCTAGCTTGGGCTAGTCTTGGGCTAAGTCCAAATTGATTATTGGGAATGGTCAATAAGAATATGATGAAGAGTTTTCAACATGAATTGGATGCCAATTTTTGGGTTAAGGCAATCAATTTGGTGAAATTTGGAGGCATAGCTAATTTGGGGCAAAATTTGTGGCTTTTGACATAGGTTGAAATTAAATAAAATTGAGGCTTCACCAAGGCCAATTGAAGTTCAATTTTGATGTTTAGGAATTTTATGAAGATTTTTCAACATAAAATTGTGGCAAATTGAGTGGGCTATAGGTTTAATTAGGTGAGATTAGGTCATGTGGCCAAAATTGGGTCATTGACCTAAATCAAAATTGAGCTCAAAGAATGGGCTAGTTAAGCATGGATTTGGTTTTCATTGGTCACATGGAAGGTGAATTTAATTTTAAGATTGAAATTGAGGAAAATTGGGACCAATTTGATGGAGATTTGAGGTCGATTTGGGGAGATGGAGCCTTTTAAGCGCAATTTGAGGGNGGCTCAAAGAATGGGCAAGTTAAGCATGGATTTGGTTTACATTGGTCACATGGAAGGTGAATTTAAGTTTAAGATTTAAATTGGGGGAAATTGGGACCAATTTGATGGAGATTTGAGGTCGATTTGGGGAGATGGAGCCTTTTAAGCGCAATTTTGGGGTTTTTGACATAGATGGTCAAAGTGACCAAATTGGGTCATGCAGTAGTTGAGAAAAATGAAACTAGGAATATTTGTAAGGTTTTGGAAATTTTTGGGATTTTTGGGAATTTTTGAAATTTTGGGCTAAGGAGGGGTATTTTGGTAATTTGACAATTTTTTGTGATTTTGGGTAATTTGAGTATTTTTAAAAGGTTTCAAATGATTTTTTTAATAAATTTGGGTATTTTGGGTAAATTTGAGAATTTTGGCCAAATTTAGGATTTCAATGGTACTTAGGTAATTTGGGAGAGTTTAGGGGCAAAAAGTCCAAGTTGAGGATTTTTGGTAAAATTTGGGTACCAACCACCATAAATGAGCTATGGACCAATGGAAACCCCATTTGAGTCCTCTGTGTACTGGTCTTAGCTAAACCCTATCCTAGGACTAGTATGTTTAGGGAACCATCTACATGAGTCTCCCAAAAGATCATGAGACCAAAACTAGGAAATTCTTGGGTTTAGGGTTGTGAGTGATTGTGAGTGAGGTGAGTACCTTAGCTCTAGACTAACACCCAGGGTCAATCCAAAGGTCAAACAGTCATATGGGAACTCTCCTTGAGCTCCCTCGTAATGACCCCACCTACTAAGTGCTAGAGGTTGGGACCAATATGTAGAGCTTCAAGTTGAGTAAATAGGAGTTTGGAATTTCTAATGGTGAGGGTTCCTTTTCTAGTTTTCTAGGAATAGTCAATAGGAAAGTCCTATGGCTAGACACTAGGCTAATAAAGAGGAAAAACTAGAACTCAACCAAAAGTGAGGTTAATATATGGACCCCAATAGGTGTGGTGTGATGGGCAAGCACACCGTTCGTATTGGTGTTGACCAACGAGATAAGCGAAACCAAAACAAACTCCTAAGTCAACATACACAAAAGGAGTGCAGACTTGTGTGTGTTATTTGTTTCCACTGGGGAATTAGCAAGTGAATATTTGATCAAAGTTAGGAAGTAGGAACTCTCGCTGGGGATTGGAGAGTTGGTTTTAAGTTATCAGATTTCACGTGTCCATAGTGGATGGGAATCAGTATGTAAGTTCTGACCTTGAAGTGAGAATTGAAGTTTAGGTATTAATTTCAAAAGTGGGTCGAAAGTTAGGGACCGACCTCCAAAGAAGAGAGGAATCAGAAGTTAAGGATTGATTCTAAAATGAGAATTGAAAGTTAAGGATCAATCTCAAGAGAGAGTGTCGGAAGGTAAAGACCAACCTCAAAAGGAGTTAATCAAAAGTTAAGGACTAATTCAAAAATGAGAATTAAAAGTTAATGTTAAATCTCAAAAGAGAGCGTCAGAAGGTAAGGACCGACCTTAAAATGAGTGAATCAAAAGTTAAGGATTGATTCAAAGATGAGAATTAAAAGTTAATGATCAATCTGAAAAGAGAACATCAGAAGATAAGGACCGCACTCGAAAGGAAAGGAATCAGAAGTTAAGGACTGATTCCAAAAATTAGAATTGAAAGTTAATGATCAATCTCAAAAGAGAGTGTCAAAATGTAAGGACAGACCTCGAAAGGAGTGAATCAAAAGTTAAGGACTGATTCAAAAATGAATTTTGAATGTTAATGATCAATCTCAAAAGAGAGTGTCAGAAGGTAAGGACTGACCTCAAAAGGAGTGAATCAGAAGTTAAGGATTGATTCTAAAATGAGAATTGAAAGTTAATGATCAATCTCAAAAGAGAGTTTCGGAAGGTAAAGACCGACCTCGAAAAGGAGTGAATCAAAAGTTAAGGACTAATTCGAAATGAGAATTGAAATTTGATCATCAATCTCAAGAAGAGAGTCAGAAGTTAATGACTGGTATCGATAAGAGTGAATCAGAAGTTAAGGACTGATTCCAGGATAAGGATTGAAAGTTGAGGATCAATTTCAAAAGAGAGTCAGAAATTAAGGATCGACCTCGAAAGAGTGAATCAGAAGTTAAAGACTGATTCTAAAAATAAGAATTGATAGTTAATAATTGATCTCAGGAAGAGAGTTGGAAGTTAAGGACCAACCTCGAAAAGAGTGAATCAGAATTTAAGGACTGATTCCAAGATAAGGATTGAAAGTTAAGGATCAATCACAAAAGAGAGTGTCGGAAGGTGAGGACCGACCTCAAAAAGAGTGAATTAGAAGTTGGGTACTGATTCAAAATTAAGAATTGAAAATTAATGATCAATCTCAAAGAGAGTCGGAAGTTGAGGACCGACCCCAAAAAGGAGTGAATTAGAAGTTAAGGACTGGTTCTAAAATGAGAATTGAAAGTTAAAGATAAATCTTAGGAAGAGAGTTGGAAGTTAAGGACCAACCTCGAAAAGAGTGAATCAGGAGTTAAGGACTAATTCTAAAATAAGAATTGAAAGTTAATAATTAATCTCAAAAGAGAGTGTCGGAAGGTGAAGACCAACTTCAAAAAGAGTGAATCATAAGTTGGGGACCGATTCAAAAATAAGAATTGAAAATTAATGATCAATCTCAAATAGAGTCGGAAGTTGAGGACCGAACCTAAAAAGGAGTGAATCATAAGTTAAGGGCTGATTCTAAAATGATAACTGAAAGTTAATGATCAATCTCCGGAAGAGAGTTGGAAGTTAAGGACCGAACTCAAAAATTGCAAATCAGGAGTTAAGGACTAACTCTAAAATGAGAATTGAAAGTTAATGATCAATCTCAAAAGTGAGTATTGGAAGGTGAGGACCGACCTCAAAAAGAGTGAATCAGAAGTTGGGGACTGATTCAAAAATGAGAATTGAATGTTAATTATCAATCTCAAAAGAGAGTGTCGGAAGGTAAGGAGCGGCCATGAAAGGAGTGAATCAGAAGTTAAGGACTGATTCGAAGATGAGAATTGAAAGTTAATGATCAATCTTAAAAGAGAGCATCGGAAGGGAAGGACCGATCTAGAAAGAAAAAGAATCAGAAGTTAAGGACTGATTTCAAAAATGAGAATTGAAAGTTAATGATCAATCTCAAAAGAGAGTGTCAAAAGGTAAGGACCGACATCAAAAGGAGTGAATCAGAAGTTAAGGACTGATTCGAAAATGAGAATTGAAAGTTAATGATCAAAAGAGAGTGTCAGAAGGTAAGGATCGACCTCAAAAAGAGTGAATCAGAAGTTAAGGGCTGATTCTAAAATGAGAATTGAAAGTTAATGATCATTCTCAAAAGAGAATGTCGGAACGTGAAGTTAGGGACTGATTCAAAAATGAGAATTGGTGATGTTGAATCCAAAGATATGTGTCGTGTCAAAAGGCTGACATTATTGAAGAAGATTTGAGAAATATTGTGAGGTTTTGTGCAGAACATAAAACTCAGCTGGGATGTTAAGAGAATTAGTGCAGATAAAGATAGTTGTGCTACGCGAGCAAAGAGTAAAAGACCTCAAGAGATTTATTTTTTTTCTTGTTATTTTTATCATTTTTAATTTTCAAAATATGTTTTCAAAAGTTTAATTTTAGTTGGTTGATTTTCAAAAAAGATTTGTTTTGTTGTTTGTTTGTTGGTTTTTTATATTATTATTTTTTTTTAAATTTTATTATTATCAAATTTTGTTGTTTTGTTCTTTGTTCACTGTAATTTTGAACCAACGTATGGTTCGTGGCTTTTATCCATCGCACAATTTGGGCAATTGAACAAACAGTTAAATTTCTAAAAGAAACTTCATTAATCTTCTCTATTAAATGTTACTGATCAAGTGTAGGCTAACACCTCAAAAAGTACAATATGCTAACTGCATCAAAGTACATCCAAAATATCTCACGCCAAGTACATATGATAGGCTGAGTATCTCTGATATATATCATATTTGTTGTCATTTAGTAAAGCAGAAAAGAATCCTTTGAACATATGTTCCTGTTGTAATGAGCTCCTGATCGAGCAGACCTTCTAAGCCATGCTCCAGGACAGAGTGCCCTTTGAATGTACTTAGAGTTACAACCCTCTCATAGCTTGTATGGTAACAGCTCCTCCAGCTCTGGATCTGGTTGAACTTCGTACGATATTTTGCTGTTGTCCATCCTTCGGAAGGTCACAGACATTGTACTCCTGGAATACAGTGCTTGGCGATGTCCGCTGAGTTGCCTTTAAGAACAAGTACTGAGCCAACTGGTATGGGAATCTCCACAGATCCTCTAAACCCACCAGGGCCAATGATGTCAATTTCTTTCTCAACTAAGATGTTGCTTTTACTCATGAATGAGGCTGTGCAGAAAGGTCTCACGAAGCTATAGTGGTCTATTTTTCAAGGAATGCAATCACCCTTGTCGTAGATGTTGATAATGCAACTGTTAGGAATGCAGTTAGCGGGCAGTATACCCCACATAACCATTCTTTTAATCAAACACTTTATCATTGGTGGTAGTGGATCCACCTGATCATGTTTGAGAATCCCAGGTAGATTCCCTTGTCTATCATTTGTAAAGTTGAAGCACCAGCCACACTAGATAGTAATTCTCCCTTTTCCTCGCATCCATTTCCTCGGCTAAGAATAGGTCCTTTCCATGAGCAAGTCGGCTCGACCTCTGTCCCTTAGGTCAAAAATGCAGTCATGAATATTTCTTTTATCTCTCTCTGAGAAGACCCTGGTGTATAATTCCAATCCTTCTAATATGTTGATGAACCTCCCTCGTACCTCTTCGTAGAATTCAAAATTTCTTTTGTTCACTTTGCTTATTCTGTAATATTTTGTCATGCTTATGATTGGCGGTTGTAGAGGAAGTTCCCTTATTTTAGAGGCATAGAAAACCCAAGCTGGTGCTAACTCTAGCTCTAACGGAATGTAGGATCCTGCGTCTGACGGGACGTATTGCCTTGTACCCCTCGGAACATATAGCTATGCCTCTATCAGGTAATCAGCAGTCTGAGATCCATCATATGTAGAGGCGTACTCCTATAAGGTATTGTAGTGATGTAGATGCAAGAAATTGCAGTCTGGGAATTCCACGAATGCCCCCATAGTCGATGATCTTGCATGTATTTCGGTGTTGCAAGTACGACAACCAGTGCACAGAACATTTAAAGCTAGTAGTATTTTTGGCTCTATAACAAGCCTAGATTCATCATTTGTGGTAGGTAAGCTTGAAAAAGTTTCTCTCATGCCTGGATCATAAATGTTTGAATAGGAGTGAGTAATTTTTTTGCCTCTTTTTTGGCGCTTTTTCTCCTCTCGTAAGAAAGCCCTTTGTTTTCAACGGCTAGCATTTTTGCGATCTGTTCTTCATAGCGGAGTGTCTGACAATCTTTCATTATCA
Source organism: Phalaenopsis hybrid cultivar (assembly GCA_002079205.1). Classification (NCBI taxonomy): domain Eukaryota; kingdom Viridiplantae; phylum Streptophyta; class Magnoliopsida; order Asparagales; family Orchidaceae; genus Phalaenopsis; species Phalaenopsis hybrid cultivar. The sequence continues at coordinate 77,638 of JXCR01145609.1, forward strand.
GCAGTGATCAGGCCCCCAGTTGGCATAACTATCATGGATGGTAGACGGCTGGGCCCCTCCATTGGGTCCTCTTGTACTATCACATTCTTTCCTTTCAGTGACGCATTGTCTTTGGTGGTCAACCTTAACAATGAGGGCATCCCTTCCTTTTCCCGTCTACTGATGACATTCATTAAAGGCCCCTCGTAATCCATGCCAACTTGGTTAAATTCGTTGTCGAAATCTATAGTACCACCCTGTGGCACCATTTCTTCTTTTAGTGTGAGATTCCAACCATCTTTAAAGGTGAAGATCAGCCTTTGGCCTGACATTTCTCTGCAAACGACAGAAAAAATGTCTGTGGGCTGAAACTTAGCATGAACAAGAACAAAATAAAGTATTTATTAAAGGAGATTTTAGTTTATTTTGGTGAAGAGATCATTTATTTATGTGTGAATTTTGTTTAATTTAGTAGAATATTAAGTTCAAAGGAAGAAAGGAGAGAACTTGAAGTGTAATTCTTTTCAAAATTTTTCATTATATTGAGGTTAATTTTGTTATAAAAATTTTGGACCCTGTCACATACTTTTGGCCACATAGATAACCCCCAAAATAGTCGAAATTTAAAAATTTCAAACCAAGTGGCGGCAAGCAACGTCAGGTTGTGTAGTATGTCTTAAGGTATCATCCGTTGATTGGTAGCATGGGTCTTTCACCCCAGAAGTCTACTAACTGGTAGGCTCCTCCTCCGTATACCTTTTCAATGACAAATGGTCCCTCACATGTCGGCTCAAAATTTCCACCTATCTTGCGGTATTGTCGGCACTATAAAAGAAAGAAAAGTAGGAAGGTTGGGGGTTGCCCGTAAGAAGCTTTCGGTCGCCGGAATTAAAATCCCGTCACTCGCTTCAAAAGGATGTTGAAGTATGAAATCCGACTGACTCCATATTTTTCATATTAAAATGAAAGATCAAAGTACCTCAAACCTATATCTATCCTGAAGGATAAACACAAGACTTGAGGATGAGGCTTGATCAAATAAATTAAGGAAAGTATGACGTCCGTCTGGTCTGCAAAACCTTTATATTTACCAACAAGTTCCCTATTTAATATAAAGAATTAAATTGGTTTTATATTAAGCTGGGTTCGGACATGCTTCCTATAAGGGCAAGCCCCTATAGTTATTTACATCTTAAATGACCAAGGTCAACTAAGAAGACTCTCGATAAAATTCAAGAAATATTATCTTCAAGGAGTTTCAAAGGGTAGGACTCTTTAATGAGATCGGACGTAGAGGTGTTAGAGGAGATTGGTTAAAATTTGGAACATTCAGTTGTAGAAACCAAATGAGGAAGAATTGGGGATGTCATGGATCCAGAGGATAACCTCAGTGACTTCCCAAGCTATCCTAATGTTTGGCTTAAATTTTGAGGAGAAAGATTTAAGTGTTTCATCCTGCCAAATTAATTAGTTAGGGCTTACATTCGTGTGAAACAATCACACAAATAACCTGAAGGATGTGAGGATTTAGGTCGTGACAAACGACAACCTCGGAATCCTAAGACAAGTTAGGGCTTTTATTATATAGCAGGGCTATGCAAAGGCCTAAAGATGATGTGAGGATTTACATTGCATAAGCAAGCAACGTCAAAGTCCTGTGGCTTTGTTGTTTAATTCTAAGGAAGGAAGATTGGTTTAGCCGGAGAAGACAAGTTTTGCTGTTGAAGATGGTCCTGTTGCCCACCATGCTAGCTCCAAGCTCCTACCACGATGAGTTTGAGTTTTTTAGTGTGTCAAGTTATAGTGTCAAATCAGGTGGCCCTATGGTTGAATTTCTTTAAATTTTATAGGGGCATGTTAAAGTTGATTAGAGCGACACCGGTTAGAATCCTATGATTCCTTCATTCCGGCACCACTATTTTTTATTGGATTCACTTAGTCAAAATGAACTTAACTCAACCTACTGAGTTCCATAATTTCATTTAAACTATGGAAACCTCCTTAGCAACTGTAGGTTACCTCCTCTGAGGGATTCATGATCATCCGCTAGAGACATCTTAATTTAGTTACAATTGCAGTTTTGTGTGATGTTTGTGATTAAATTTTGAGTTGTTTTATATTTTGAATGTTGTGGCGGTGGATTTTAATTTTGGTTCTGATTTTGGTTTTGATTTTCATGCGAGTTTATGTTGTTTTAATACATGTAGGTAAATGCAATTACAAAAAGAAACAATGTAAGCATAAAACATGTAAGGAAAAGGCAAAAGAAAGACGATACTATAAACTGTAAAAGCGTACTTGGCAAGTCTTCTCATTTCACCACCTGAAACTTAAAAATGCATGTGAGGACATTTATAAAGAACAGGAAAGTAAAGATCTGGTGGTTTTCGTAACTCTATGTTGTATTTTGGTGAGTTTTAAAAGTTAAATTAAGGAAGATTTCATTAAGCAAAGTATATTAAGTTTAATAGACCTCTGGAGTATCCAACAAGTTAGGAGGAGGAAGCAGGTCCATGCCTCCTTCTCACCAACTGGTGAAAAGCCTCGAGTCCATTTAAACTTATTATGTAGCTTAATGGTTCATCCTATGGATACTTATAATTCTCAGTGAACTTTGATGTCTTAATTATCCCAAAGAATGGGGTAATTATCATTTATCATTTAATTTAAAAATTATGTGACTTAATTTGTTTAAAGGGAAAGTTGGTGTAACCTGAACACTTAGCCAATTTTTAATTTTGACTTAGTGGTATTTCAAGAATGTTTGATTATGCTATGTTTATTTCTCTAATCCTCATTTAGTCAATTTTGATTTGGCCTCAGTCACCACTAAGCCCTTAAGACCTAAATGAGTGTCTTAATTAGTTTTGAAAAGATTAAGCTTTAAGTGGTCATGATTCATAATTTAAATTTTTATTTGAAAATCAAAATAGGGGTATTAAATTGATTAATTATTGACTTCAAAAGTCATACCCCTAAGTCCAGGATCATTTAATTTTAATAAACTTCCAAATTTTAATATTTAGAAATTTATTAACTTAATTAAGAAAGTGAGATTGGTTTCTGCCAATCAACTCATTGTGTTCTAAACATCAAATAAATTGATTAAGATCAGAGGTTTCCCATTTTCCACTTTGACTTAAGCCTAAATGTTAATTAAGGTTAAATTTNGTTTCTGCCAATTAACTCATTGTGTTCTAAACATCAAATAAATATATTAAGATCAGAGGTTTCCCATTTTCCACTTTGACTTAAGCCTAAATGTTAATTAAGGTTAAATTTCCAAAATTACACATTTCCCCCTAAGGCTCTAACACTTCAAAATTTGTCAAAATCAACTAAAATGACTTTAAAATTTGTATCCTACCTCTATCATGGGTCAATTAAGACATCAGAGGAGAAATTTTGATTTTTCATAATTTAATTTATTTTCTATAATTATTTTCATGCAAAAATAGGATTTTTCAAAGNTCAAAATTACACTTTTGCCCCTAAGGCTCTAACACTTCAAAATTTGTCAAAATCAAGTTAAATGACTTTAAAATTTTTATCCTACCTCATTCATGGGTCAATTAAGACATCAGAGAAGAAATTTTGATTTTTCATAATTTAATTTATTTTCTATAATTATTTTCATGCAAAAATAGGATTTTTCAAAGAAAATTCCCAACTTTACCAAGGTAAATCCTAATCCTTGAAATTTTTATTGAAAGTATACCTAAACGAGAGAAGCCTTTGGACCAAATTTCATGATTTTTGAATTCTCTGTGATTTATCAAAAATATTTTAAATTCTAGGTTATTTAATAAAAATAAAATATTTTAAATGACGAAAATTAAGTTTTGTCTCTTTAAAAAATCTCTCTATGGTTAGAGAACCCGTAGGAGCAAATTTCATATATATTTTTTTATTTTTCTTTGATTTATTGGAATTATGTTAGTGAAAACTCATTTTTAGCCTTTAAAAATTAATTTTAACTTTGAAATTCAATATCTTTATTTAAAGAATCAGGAAAAAATATCCCAATTTTTTCTAAGTGCTTAGAAAACAATTTAGAAAATTTCCATGAATTTTATTTTATTTGTGATTTTTTATGAATTTTTAATTATTTTAAATATTTAAAAATAGGCTAAAAATGAAGCTTTTATTTTANGTAGGAGCAAATTTCATATATTTTTTTTATTTTTCTTTGATTTATTGGAATTATGTTAGTGAAAACTCATTTTTAGCCTTTAAAAATTAATTTTAAGCTTTGAAAATCAATATCTTTATTTAAAGAATCAGGAAAAAATATCTCAATTTTTTCTAAGTGCTTAGAAAACAATTTAGAAAATTTCCATGAATTTTATTTTTTTTGTGATTTTTTATGAATTTTTAATTATTTTAAATATTTAAAAATAGGCTAAAAATGAAGCTTTTATTTTAAATACAATTTTATTTTTAAAAAATGCTCTTGATCATAGAGAACTCAAAAAATAAGTTTTTAGAAATTTTTTAGTTATATTTTTAATTTTAAAAAATCATTTAGTTGCCAAAAAAGATATTTAACTTGGAAAATCAACTTAGACCGTCAAATATACCTAAAATGCTTTGAAATTTTTATGGGGAGTTCCTTGATTTTGTAAAATAGTAGAGATAAAAAATCAAGTCATTTTGTTGTTTATATTTTCCAAATTTAATGATCTTAGTGATTTAGTGTTTGTGAAAATTAGGTGCATTTTAAATGACTTGACTCATAAAAAATTTTCATAAANTCTTGATTTTGTAAAATAGTAGAGATAAAAAATCAAGTCATTTTGTTGTTTATATTTTTCAAATTTAATGATTTTAGTGATTTAGTGTTTGTGAAAATTAGGTGCATTTTAAATGACTTGACTCATAAAAAATTTTCATAAATGTNCTACACCTACACCATTTCTAGTGTGACTCTTACTAGAATACCAAAGTTTAAAACCTAAATTATCAATCTCCTTATCNAAAAATCTAAAATGACTCTACCTTCTTTGTTGGTTATTCCAAAACCATTGCCACCATGAGTATATCTGAAGTCTTCTACCACTCTACCGACATGTTCATTTAAATCTCCTCTAATAAAAATACTTACTTCAAGAGGTACCTTTTTGTATCAAGTCTTTTGAGTCATTCCAAAATTTATCTTTAGNGGGAACTCTTGCTTATTTGACACTACACCCAGACACTGTTGTAGCGGCCCTTGCACACTTTTCACTGTATTTAGGCTATACAATGCGTCCCTTCTAAGGGACAACGCGTCGCTTCCAAGGGACGCCCTAACACTTACACAATGACCAAAATGATTAATGTTATGATTTTCTTGGCAAGTTTTACGCTAGTTGTTGACCACCTAATCTAACCCTCCATTTTTCACATCTTGTATTGGGAGCGACAATGACAGTGTTAATTACCAAAATACCCCTCAAACCCTAAAAATTTTAAAAATACCCATATCCTCAAATTTTATCTAAAAATCATCCCAAACTATTTCAAACCATTCAAATTGCCTAGAACACCTGAAAAATTTTAAAAATTACCAAAATACCCCTAAATTCACTAAAATTATCAAAATGCCCTTGATGACCAAAAAAATTCCTAGAACATCTTGTCGGCACTATTTTGGTTAAAAGAGTTGCTCGTAAGAAGCTATCGGTAACGGGAATCTAAATCCCTTCACCCGCTTTGGAAGGAAATTTTAATAATATAAAATCAAAATGACCCCATAGTTTTTATAGTTTAAATGAAAGAGCATTGTACCTCAAATCACGTGTCTATCTTAAAAGATAAACACAAAACTTGAGGATGAGACTCGATTAAATAAACTAAGAAATTATGACGTCCGTTTGGTCTACGAAATCATTTTATTTGTTGATAATTTCCCCTATTTAATATGAAGAATTAAATAGAGTTTATATTAAGCTGGGTTCAGAAAGCTTCCTATAAGGGCAAGCCCCTGTAGTTAATTACATCCTAAATGACCAAAGTCACCTAAGAAAACTTTCGATTAAAACTAGGAATTATTATCTTCAAGGATTTTAAAAGGATATGACTTTTCAATGATATGGACAAAGAAGTGTGAAATGGGATTGGCTCAAATTTGGAGCATTTTATTTTTGGAATCCAAAGGAGGACGAACTGGGGGATGTCACAGATCCAAAAGAGAACCTCGATGACTTCCCAGTCTATTGTATTGTTTGGCTCCAGTTTTGAGGAGAAATTATTTGAATGTTTCATCCTGCCAATTTTGTATGTTTAGGGCTTGCATTCATGTGAAATGATCACACAAATAGCCTGAAAGAAGTGAGGATTTAGGTCATGAAGAACGACAAACTCAAAATCCTAAGATGAGTTAGGGTTCATATTGTACAACATGGTTGTACAAAGGCCTAAAGATGAGGCAAGGATTTATGCTGCATAAGCAAACAACCTCGAAATCTTATAGCTTGTTGTTTAATTTTAAAGAAGGAAGTTAGTTTAGCTGGGGAAGACAAGTTTTGTTGTTGAAGATGGTCGTGCTGCCCATCATGTTAGCTCCAAGCTCCTTGCCGTGATGAGTTTAAGTTTTCTAGGGTGTCCAGTTATGATGTTAAATATGGTGGCCTTATGGTTGTAGTTCTTTAAATTTTATGGGGAATGTTAAAGTTGATTAAAGCGACACCGATTAGGATCTCACGGTTCCCTCGTTTTGGCACCACTATTTTTTATTGGATTCACTTAGTCAAAATGAATTTACTAAAGTCAACTTAATGAGTTCCATAATTTCATTTAGACCGTGAGAAGCCTCGTTAGCAACCATAGGTTACCTCCTCCGAGATATTCTCAATCATCCTATAGAGACGTCTTAATTTAGTTGTAGTTGTTGTTTTGTGTGATGTTTGTGATTAAATTTTGAGTTGTTTTATATTTTGAATGTTGTGAAAGTGATTTTTATTTTGATTGTTTTTAGTTTATGTTTTGGTTTTGGTTTTGTGGCTATCCTGATAGTTTTAGTTTTCAAGCAGAGTGAAATCGTTGTTTAGCATGCAAGTTTGTGTTTTGTTCATACATGCAGGTAAGTAAGAACAGTGTGGAAAGCTTAAGAAAAGATAATGTTGTAAACTCTAAAAGCGTACATGGCGAGTCTTCTCGTTCCACCACCTGAAACTCAAAAATGCATGTTAGAGCATTTTAAGTAAAGCAAAAAAAGTAATGTTTTAGTGACCTACCTAAAACTTGATCATATCTTGGTGGGTCCCTATGGGTTTTATTAAGGATGATTGTTGTTAAACAAAATGTATTAAGTTTAGTAGACCTCTGAGGTATCCAACAGGTTTAAAAGAAGAAGCAGGTCCATGCTTCCCTCTCACTACCTGGTGAAAAGTCTCGAGTTCATTTAAATTTATTATGTTGTTTAATAACCCATCCTGTGAATACTTTCAATGCTCAATGAAAATTGATGTTTTAATTATCCTTAAGAGTAAGGTAATTATCACTTGCCATTTAATTTGGAACTTATGTGGGTGATGATCCTTAAAGGGGGCAAGTTAGCGTTGTTGATGCACTTAGCCGATTTGAGTTCTAATTTAGGCTTAGGGTATTCAAAGGTGTTTTACATTATATTCATTCTTCTAATTCTTATTTAATCAGATTTGGTTTTAGCTTAAGTCACCACTAAACCCTTTAGACCTAGGTAGATGTCTTGGTTATTTTGAAAGAGTTGAATTTTTAAGTGATAATAATTATTCACTTTCAAAAAACTTAAATGACATTTGCACATCAAGTAGGGGTATTAAATTAGCGAGTTATCAACTTTCAAATTCATACTCTTAAGTCTAAGATTATTTAATTTAATATACTTCCAAATTTTAATAATTTAAGTAATTACAAATTTATGCTTTGATTATGAAAGAGTAAGGTTGGTTTCTATCAATTAATCCCCTTGTGCTTCAATCACCCAAATAAGTTAGTTAAAATCAGAGGTTACCCTGTTTCCTTCCTTGAATTAAGCCTAAAGGTTAATTAAGGCTAAATTTCCAAAATTACATTTTTGCCCCTAAGGCTCTATCATTTCATTTGTCAAATTTAATTCAAATGACTTTGGAATTTTCATCCCACCTCACTCATGGGTCAATTAAGATATTAGAGGAGAAAATGTGATTTTTACTACAAAAATAAGATTTTTCAAAGAAAATTCCATAACTTGACAAAGATAAACCCTAATCTCTTGAAATTTTTACTGGAGATAGACTTAGACTAGAGAAGCATTGTGGCCAAGTTTCATGATTTATTAAATTATATTTGAATTTTAAGAATTATCTAAATTTTGGAGTATGTATTAATTATAAAATATTTTAAATGTGAAAAATTAAGTTTTATGTTTTTATTACATCTCTTTGATGTCAAGAAACCTAGAAATAAAAATTTCATATTTTTTTTAAATTTTCTTTAAATTATTAGAATTATTTTAGTGAAATTTTATTTTTTGCCTTTAAAAATTATTTTAAGCTTTAAAATTCAATATCTTCACTTAGAAATCAGGAAAAATATTCCAATTATTCTTAAGTATCTGGGAAATAATTTAGAATATTTCTATAAATTTTATTATTTTTCTGATTTTTTCTCATGTTTTTAATTATTTAAATATTAAAGATTGGCTAAAAATGAAGTTCTTATTTTGTTTACCATTTTATTTTTTACAAAATCCATCTGATCACAGAGAACTCCAAAAACTAATTTTTATAATTTTTTGAGTTATATTTTAATTATTAAAAATCATTTTAGAATTAAAAATAACATTTAACTTGAAAAATTAATTTGAGTTATTAAATGAGCTCCAAATATTTTGAAATTTTTAATTAATTTGAGTTATTAAATGAGCTCCAAATGTTTTGAAATTTTTATGAGGAGTTCTATGAACTTTAAATCATAGTAGAGATTAAAAATTAAGTCATGTAGATGTTTTTTTTCCCAAAATTAATTTTCTTTGTGTTTTAGGGTTGGTGGAAATTAAGTGCATCTTAATGACTTAACCCATGAAATATTTTCCAAAAAGTTCTTCGGTCATAGCAAATCTTCCAAAATTATCTTGGATTATTCTAAGCAACATGCTAATTATTATGATTAATTTATGCAAATAATAAACATAAACTTCAAAAATATGAATATATGTATAGAGATATCCTTTGACCTTAGAAAAACCAGGAAATGTTCCCTAAGATAGAGGCAACAACATGCCAAAATTTCAAGTCATGGTGAAAAGTCTACATGCATGGAGAATTAAAAGACTCAAACCATAATTAATTAATTAAAAATAAAATATGCATCAAACAAACTTCAAATTATTTTAACATTATTCTCCACTGTTCACTGAGCAAGTGGGTATTTTTATTTTATTTTTGTGATTTTTTTACACCAAAATATGGATTTTTGAAGTTAGGGCTATTTATTTAAATCAGAAAATACCCTATTTATCTATTTAAACGTGTGACGCTGACTAGATCCTAGGCAGCTCCAAAACTCCACGGGGCGCTCTCCCATTCAACGCCGCCATCCACCTCAACATTGACTCGGCCCGTGGTTCATGTATGAAGGTGTTGTCCGGCTAGATCTTGTCTGTCGGTGAGATAAACACGCGATCGGACGAGTCTTTGTCATCTTCCTCAATGCCTTAGCTCGAGAACCATCCAGTTTCAAAGCTTAGGATCTTACTTATCTATTAACCAAATTAAGTGCGGGTTATTTCTAAATGCTCGTCTAGGTGTGACGAACACATCCATACGCTAATCATGCAATTAAATTAAGCCTAATTAAATAGAGAATCAAAATAAGCTCGGGATATGGGGGAGTTCAATAACTTTTCTCTAAGAAAGGAAGCTTTGATCAGAGGTGCTCGACACATTCGTAGAGGTCCAAGGAGGTTAGGGATTAAGCATTTTGGCTGTGGTGAAAGGCCTATGTAAGAATTCGACCAAGCTCGATTTCACGTGTTGAACTAGAGCTATGTTAGGGGTTTTGTATGAGGGGGATTTGATTGGGCTTCTTCTTTCACTGTGGTGATGGTGTGGGTGAGTTTAATTTTATATTGGTGGAGTGTAGAGTTATAGAGAGCTCTGTCCTATCTCCGACAAGGTTTTGAGCTCAAAAATTGAACTCTGACAAGGGGATTCAGGGCAATGTGGTGGTTGGGTTGCACTGAGGAGGTCTCAAAGAGGCTCTAGGAGTAATTTGGAGGGCTCTCTCTGAAAAATCTTTAGTACTCCCTCCATGTCTGTGGAGGTGAGCTTTTTATAAAATGGGTTTTTAGGTGGCTGTCATGGCCAATTGGGGGGTGAAAATGCTTGCTTAGGTGGAGGGAAAAGAAGCTTTAAGATTTAATTTAGATGAGGTGGCCTCTAGGTTTGAATTGGGTTTGATTCCATGGGGGTGGCTCTCGATTTGGATATTTTTCGACCACTAGGCCAGTCGGCCAGGCCATATGAGGTGGCTAGGAGGTCAGGTGAGCCAGGGGAATATGTCACAACAATTATTTGGGCTGGTGTCTAGTTTTGGCAAAAATATCCTTGGCTTAAGAAAATTTGGAATCAAATCCTATGATTCGGGGATCCCTTGGTTTATGGCTAATTTGGGAGGTTCCATGGGGTTTGGCTTGGTCAATATGGTCCAAAATTCTGCTGTGGTGGCCATGCCTTGACCAATTTGACATGTTTAGGTCAATTTTGGTGCATTGGTCCAAGTGGGTGCAAATGACCAAGGCTTGGTTTTGGGCTAGGCTAGCCAAATTAATTGTCCCAATTAATTAATGCATTTGATGTATATGATTGTAATGAACATTTTTGGTGAAGTATTGAAAGAATTTTGAGTTCAATTGGAGGGTTAATTTTGAGGATTTTGGAATTTTGATGAATTTGGGCATGTTGGGCTAGACTTGGATCTAGATTGGGCTAGTCTTGGGCTAAGTCCAAATTGATTATTGGGAATGGTCAATAAGAATGTGATGAAGAGTTTTCAACATGAATTGGGTGCCAATTTTGGGGTTAAGGCAATCAATTTGGTGAAATTTGGAGGCATAGCCAATTTGGGGCAAAATTTGTGGCTTTTGACATAGGTTGAAATTAAATAAA